>JAHXMU010000648.1:212539-271994 GCA_019455685.1 Philornis downsi | reverse complement strand
TTAGCCGATCTTGCAGTACGTTATGGTCCATGCTTGTGATACGTGCGATACCAAAACTCTGCAAAACCTACAATACTCTATTTTTTAGCATCATTTTTCTCTTAAAACTTCCAGCTCTATTTTATCCGAGGATTCCGCACTGTATAGCAACATACATAGTTCAACCAAAAAAGAGTAAAGTGTTAATAATTTCACCCGGAGGAATGAAAGTACATTTCATTTGATATGAAAAAATTTAAAACTAGACCAATGCGTATAAAGTAATTTCTTATTAATAAACTGTAGGAAATTAAATACTATTCCATTGGTTTATAATTTTATCAAAATTTTAAAAAATGTTACCCATTAACCACGCCTTCGCTGGTACCTCCGTCACAAATGGTCGGTTTAATTCATATATCTTACATGAAGTTGTCTTGAATTCAGTCTAATTTGGCGCACACCAAGTGTTTGGCCAATTAAGTTCTAAGAATAAATATGAAAGGTGTTGCCATACATTGTGTGGTATCTCCTGTATAAATTGAAGCCGATTTGTCCAACTTTTTCGAGCATTTCGGACTGTATTCCACGAATAACGCGTGTTATGTTATCCTGTAAGGCTTCAATAGTGTTCGGTTTGTCCACATAGACTAACGACTTGACATAACCAGCACGATCTTGGGGACCAACTCACAGGACGAAATCGAGGGATAAGCTGCGCACCACAACTCATCCCTCAACATATCCATGGTTTCACGAGCAGTGTGGCATGTTGCACCGTAATGATGAAACCACATGTCAAGCAAGTTCAACTCAACCTTGATATCGTTTGCCGCTGACGGCGAAGTTTCTTCCACGGTCGTTTTTAAAGAAAAATGGACCGATGATGCCACCAGCCCATAAACCACACCGGACTGTTGCTTGTTCGGGATGCATCGGTAATTCATGTATGGCATGTGGCTGTTCATCACTCCAGATGCGACAGTTTTGCTTGTGTAGGTATCCGTTCAGCAGGAAATGAGCCTCATCGCTGAACACAATTTTTCGATAAAACAGAGATTTTCATTGAGCTTTTGTAAGGCCCATTCACCAAAAATTAGACGTTGTGGTAAGTCATTCGTCATTCCGTGATGAAATGGCAGAGTATACTGTACACTTTTCACTTTGACAGATGACGTTTGGACGTCATTACCAACCAGTGCTGCCAACCTGAAGAACTTAAATCTTTAAAAATCATCTTACAGAATTCCTCTTAATGTCATTGTACGTCCTTCTTGTGTTTGGCGCTAATATTCCTTCAGTAGCTATTGCAATTCACATACCTATATTTTTAAACTTCCTTGACGTCAAAAACAAACAATCCAATTAAAGAAGCAAATTAAAAATTCCCACAAATGACAGTTATTCGGCTCAAATCTCATCATTGTCGTGCAGATAATAGAATATGAGGCGCTGATACAAAATAAGAGTATTTCATGGTAACGGTGTAGGCAGATGCCACCGTACAATATGACGTTTTACATTTAATAATTTCAACTCTAATGTATGACTTTTTTGTAAAACGGGGGAGATTTATTTGTACTCTAAATAAGGAATATGAAGCGATGAAGCTCAAGCCAGAAAATTTCCCAAAAATACAAATACTGTTTGCAGTACACTCCTCCAAATCCAGAACTTTTATATGAATCCATGACGTGCAGAGTCTTTGAATTGGATGTTGACTAGATTAGGTAACGTTGCTTATCGACCACCAGCGCAAAATAAGACAACAAGGACAATATTTCATCACAAGAACACCAAAACTGTAGTAGTGGAAGGCCTAATAGTAGAAAACTTGAAACCCGATATGGAGAGTTAAAGTTATGTTTGTTTTAGCTCATAAACTCATAGAACCTTCTGTCTGAAAATAGACATCAGATCGTATCATTCTGCGTTTCCCCATGCTTGGTTTCAAAAATGGTCGTTCTGAGAGACTCCTTTATCTTATTTTCCTTTATGTTTTAATTATATGAAACCAATTAAGATTTCCATAGAAAAAGAGTTTTGCAATGTTAATAAACAAACTCAGATATGTTGATATTTACGATGATACAAATTTTAGTGTAGTCTAGACTACTTAGTATGATAAGTTTTAAAATTAAATTTCATTTGCAGCCTGGCAAAGGGTACTGGGATGTGTCCGAATTCATTGCTCATAATATAAATTTAAGTGTTATAAATCGAATCATTTAAAAAACTGGATTTCTTTATTAATATTCATTCGACCAACTTATATTCCTAACACACATATACTCGTACACACACTAATGCTCTCACGCCAACTTATTCATATATTCGCTCAAATTGCATTTTAAGCATTTGGATTAGGATGATACCCGTTGGAATTCTTCAACAAAATTTCATACGTTGCCAGCTTGACAACGAAGGGATCATATTAGGAGAAAAGTGGAACGACAAAGGGGAAGCAAATGCATTACAGTAGGTCTCCTTTCAGGTTTGTTATATTTGTGATAATGATGATGATGATGATGATGATGATGGTGATGATGATGACATAGAAACATTATCCTTTTCTCGTGCTGTCATTTAAATGAGCATGTCCTCTTTCGACATTTGACCTTGAATCACAACAAATTACCAGACGGCAGCGGGTTGGAGTTGTCATCATTTACGTATTACACATACACAGAGTCAAACACACGCACACATAAACTTAAAAAAAAACATCGTTATGTTTACTTTGTGATACCTAAACATGTTAGCTTACGTATTAATGACATAAGAAGGGGCTACTATTTTGGTATGATAATACCCTGACTTTTTAGCCAGTGCGGCAGTACATGATTCTTTTGCAGTTGCCAAATGTAATTACTATCATTACCGTAATGTAACCCATTTTCGGTCGGAGACCTTATTTTAGCAAATTATTAATGAAACTAAGTGAAAAATAGGTGAGATAAGAGAAAGCTCATATTTAATTGGTTGGTTTATCATATTTTAATTTAAATTTTAGTAAACACTATAAATCAATGTGATAGCCAAAACTTAAGTTGCTGCAGTATACGAATTATGAGTTACAAGGCAAGAAAATAATTCCGGAAAATTGCTGAGTTTGTATGGCAAGTACCAGAGACTGTTACGAGATATAGTTAATTTACAATCCTTGGCTATGATCTGCCAAAATATTACGCGATAAAGCATTTTAAAAAGTTTTATAAAGATTTTATAATGAAAAGAAAATTTGGAATCTTATTTCTATATTTTAAAGCAGGACATTTTCGGTAACATATGATCAAAATTTTCAACAATTATGGAGAGGTCTTGAGAAAAAGGGAACTTTATAACTACATTCAGTGTGCAATAATCAACACTAAACAATGTAGCAAACTACAAAACCAATGAAACGTTCTCACCTCGTAATTCATACCTTTTTTGTATTTTGATCCGAACAAAACTTCGTAAAACAATTCGATATTTTGCCCGATCGTAGTCAACCATAAATGGGTCGTTGTTCTAATCTATAATTCTCGGCGAAATCTGAAGAAATTGATCAGTTAAACATGCCCCTTTGTATATGTAGTACCTCCCATACAAATATCCGATTTAAACCAAATATTTTTAGATTAATATGTTCTACTTGGTTATATCAGTCAAATTTGCTACACATTAAGATTTTGCTAAGGTACTATCTAGGAATCAAAATAAACTGCCCTTTTTGATATCACCCATACAAATTGCATAATTTTCCGAAATTCCATGTTATCACCGTAACTCCTAACACCCACTGCTTTTCTTCATAATTCGACCGACTAACCGTGACCCTCCTCTCATACAAATGACTGATTTATCCCAAATGTTTTTAAGTCCATATCTTCCATACAGTTGTAACAAATTCGATCAAATTTGATTCACGTTAAGGATTTGGATAGATAGAGTCTGAAAATGAAAATGGATCGCATACAAATTGAACCATTTTCAGAAATTCAAATTTTTCCTGTAAATCGTAATTCACAGACTGACGCAACCTCAATTTTTTGCTTATTGTAGTTTTTTATAAGTAGTGTCTGACAAAATTTGAGAAAAAAAAAATCGAACAAGTAACCACGCCTATTCCGGTACCTCCCATACCGATACCTACCTCCATGACCGATTTAATTTAAATATATTGGGTGGCTCGGAAAGTTCGTTCGATTTTTAAAGTAAATTTAGTTACAAACATACAAAAGGTGGGCCATAAGGGTGTTGGCGGTTTAAATATTCAATTAAAAAACATATAAAACAAAAAAAACGAAACACAAAAAAAATATATTTGTATTTTTAAAAAGTAGAAGCATGGGAATTTTTATGACATAAAAATAATGCTGTCCCAATGGCTTCCTTCGGCTGCTTGACACTCTTGGAACCGATGTCGAAAATTTTGGAAAACTCGTTGAAAAGTTGTTCTCGGTATTTTGTTACTTTCCTCAATAATGTTCCTCTTCAACTGCTCTAAATTGGTCAGATTATTCTCGTAGACTACCGATTTGAGGTAGCCCCATAGAAAATAATCGCATGGAGAGAGATCGGGGCTACGTGGGGGCCATTCAATATCCCCCCTTTTCGAAATGAATTTTCCAGGAAAAACATTTTTCAGCAGCTCTATGGATACCCTATCCGCATGACATGTGGCCCCATCCTGTTGAAACCACATCCTCGAGGTATTGCCTTGAAGTTCTTGCAAAGCTGGCACCAAAAAGTCTGCTAGCATGTTGCAATAATTGTTCGCTCTAAGCGTCATCGCATGCCCTCTTTCGTCCTCAAAAAAGTATGGTCCAATAATACCGGTTGACGTTATCCCGTCGGGGATTAGTCTCAGAGCAGAACCGACAATTTTGCTTGTTCACATGGCCATTAAGGTGAAAATTGGCCTCATCACTAAAAATCACGTTGTTGAAATTGTTAAACCGCTCTAGCATCAAATTGACAAAGTTGAGTCGGTTATTGGCATCATCGGGTTTTAATTCTTGGACTATCTGAATCTTATAAGCCTTCAAATGCAAATCACGTTTCAAAATTCGTCGTAAAGTTGTTCTTTTGACATCGAAAGACTGACTTCTCTTACGTGTTGACTATTGCAGATTTCGCTGAACTGAAACACGAACACGCTCCACAATGTCGACTGATCTTGCAGAAACTGGGCGACCACGAACCGTAATTGGTACTGTTGAGCCGGTTGTGTCGAACATTCTGATCCATTTTCGTATCAAATTGGAAAGCGGCGCAGCGAACAACATATCCCATCGCCACTCCGCGCAGCGCGTTACCGAAGAATTAAAGAAGAAGAATTAAGAATTAAATCACCAACTCTCATGTGGCCCACTGTATATACGAAAAACAATTGTTTTAATCTATTACGTGTTTTCCCTCTTTTTTAATAACTTCTTCCCATCTTTCTTGGAGCTCTTCAATTCCTCTCTCATAAAACTCGCGTTATTTTTCTGAAAAAAACGTTCAATTCGATTTTTTACTTCCTCGTCGTGATGGAAGTTCAAATCTTTCAAGTGGATGCTCAGACTGCGATATAGGTAATAGCCGGACAGAGCGAGATTTGGCGAGTACGGTAGGTAAGGTAAAAACTTCCCACCCAAGATCTGATAGCTTCTGATGGGTCCGCAAGGCAGGGTGAGGCCTCGATAAGAGAGTGAGGTACCCACACATCGAGGTTGCTCACAAATCCGTGCTCTTTTATGACCCTGTGAACGATTGAGACTGATTTTTTTGATTATTTCAGCTATTTCCCTAACTGTTGCACGGGGATTAATAACAATTACATATCTCACTTTCTCGGAAACAATTTCTTTTGGTCGTCCTGATCTGAGAGCGGCCGCAGAACTTCTTTTAAACCTTATCTGGGAAGTTCTTTCATTTGATTCGTTTTCTTCATAAACAGACCTTATTTTTCAGCTGGCTTCAGCAGCCGTTTTTCCTTTCCAGAAATAATACAGCATAATATGTTTAAAATGCTCTTTTTCACTAATTATTTCCACTTTTTAAAACTTTCTTTCAATACGCTATAATCACTCACGAATAGAACGAGAGCACAAGTAAACAATAGTAAACAGTTGTAGATAGTAGAGAAAGGTTGGGAGTAAGTTATGCTAGAGTTTGAAGGAACTCTATGTCATGAGAAGTGATGTATAGTGAACTAACGAATTAACCGAATGGACATTCCAAAGTACCCGATAATTAGCCTCATGTCTTTCATGGAATGGCACACAAGTCAACCAAAGTTTGGCGTCAAGCGTTTGACAAACTCAATTCTGAGAATGAATACGGACTGCAGTCCCACGCTCACTCGGATACATCCAATACAATTTGATTTACTGAAATTTAATTTCCTCTTTGAAGCTTCTAAAGCACAGACTGCAATAATTAAATTTTTTGAAATTTTTTTACAAAAAAAAAAAAAAAAAAAAACAACAAAATCGACTGCATAACTCCGTCGTTTCTGGCACTTCCCATACAAATAATCTAATGTATCCCATATACTTCTGGATTAAAATTTTTCATTCAATTATACCGAAATATTGTACTGTGCATTAGTTCTGAGTATATGTTGATGATAACCTGATGATTTCCCACATGCCTTGTGGTGCTCCACTTACTTTCTATGAAGAGGAACGTTGGGTAAAGGTTAATATAAGGTGGCGCATAAGCAACGTTAAGATTTGATCAGTGAATACATTTTTTGTTTAGGTTTTCTTTTTTCGTCTCTTTACAGAATTAACTAAATAATACTTGAGAAATTTGTGATGGAAAGGGGCTCAGCACAGAACAAAGAACCAAAGTTTTTCAATTTTACTTTGAAAGTCAGCATTCGCTTATTTAGATCATATCGAAATTTCTTTCATGTTCGAAATGCTCCTAGTACTCCAACAATTTACCGATTAATTCAGCGTTTTAGGCAACAAGAGGCTGTCTGTGATCTTCCGTGTGTTGGAAGACCTCGTGCAGTTCAAAATGAAGTGACCATTGCTCAAGTGCAACCAAGTATTTAGGAAAAGCCCTGAAACTTCCACCAGGCAAAGTTGTCAGCAGTTAGAGATGTCTAAAAAGAATTTTACATATGTTACATCATTTCCCATATGCAGATGCAATTGGTTCACGAGTTAAAACCAAATGATGCCCAAGAACGCATTTAATATAGTCGCCGTTAACGTTACTTATGCGCCACCCTTTATAACTGAAAGGTATCTTCTTCTTCTTAGGTGGCGACTGGAATAGACATACCTTATCTATTATACGCCACCCGCAGAAAATAATTCCTAACGCTTCGATCTTCTGCGCTTCTCCTCCAATTCGTCATAAAACGTTCCAATAGTATTTCAAAAGCCTGGTCTTTCTAACGGAGTTTTGGTCCCCATCTACTGCGCCGTCCATCGAGTTCGTTGTCGAAACTTTCCGTGCCGAAGCATTTGGGTCCATCCGCACAACATGAATCAGCCAACCCAACCGCTGTATGTATATTAATGTTTTTGAATACGTCGATGTCGGTATATAGCTCATACAGCTTATTGTTCATGCGACGTCGATACTCTCTGTTAACGATGATGGGCCCATATATTTTTCGGAGTATTTTACTCTCGAAAACTGCCAGTACTGATTCATCCGTTTGCATCATAACCCAGGATTCTGCGACATATAACAAGATAGATAGAACCAATGTCTGAAGCAGTTGGATTTTTGTTTATCGAGAGAGGACTTTATCATTGAATCGCTTGCTTATTCCATAGTAACATCTGTTAGCAAGCAATACTCTTCTCTTTATCGCCATGCCGGCATTATTCGTTTTGTTTACAGCGGAACCCAGGTAGATGAATTCTTTCATCATTTCAAAATTTTAGTTGTCAACGTTCACACAGCATCCCCAACGAGTAGACTCTTTGTTCGTTGAAATCAATAACTTTGTTTTGTCTTCGTTTACCACCAGACCCATTTTCGCTGCTTTCTTCTCGACGCTTGATATGGCTGCAGTAACATCTCGCAGTTTTCTGGCATTGCTGTCTATGTCATCTGCATATGCAAGTAACGATATGGATTTTATTAAAGATGGTACTAGACGTGTTGACTGCAGTTTTCCTTATAATCAGCTCCAACAGTATGTTGAAGAAATAGCACGATAGACTGCCGCCCTGGCTCGTTTGGTGTAAAAAGGCTCGCTTAGATCCTTGCCTATCTTCACTGAAGACTTTGTGTCAGTCAGCGTCATCCTACAAACTGAAAGATATATTAACTGAAATTTCTTTACTGATTTTAAAAGAGAACATAAAAGCTTACTTTTGAAGCAAAAGAGCAGAATAAATGTTACATTTATTTTTACAGAATTAAGGTCATTTCGGTATATGGAACCGCAGTTAATTGCGATAATAATAATAGTTATGAAAATGCCATTCCGAATACTTGATATTGGGGTTGAAGTTGGTCAGCTAATTCTTAGCTGCATTAATTATCCGTATATATACCAATCTGTTGAGTGAAAATGCGGATATTGCCGAAAGTTATAATCGGATCATATATAAATCGAGGGAAAAAATTCACACATTTGTGTAGAATAAAAATATTATTACATATTACTTGTGACACTATAAATTTCATACGAATACATCGGTTCAGTTTTTATCAAATATTGCTTTGAAAAAAACTAAGCTTTGCCAAATTGAATCCAATTAAGTGAAAGCTATAAGCTACGTATAAATGTCCTGCATTATGTATGAGAGGCACCAGAAAGTGATTTTTTTCAAATTTTGTGGAGCGATATTTGCCACCAATTACAAATCACAAATATCAATTACAAAATTTTCAATTTGTGTTGGAGCTGCCAGAAGTGGCATCATCGTTATCACATCTAAATCACCAAACATTTAATGTGGGCTTAACTTAAATGAATTTTGGATATGCCTAAGAATATATAAGATAAATCAGTCATTCATGTGGTAGCTCCCAAAAGAAGGAGGAGGAGCATTATGAAGCAACATTGTGGACAAAAAAAATAGGTTAATTTAGCCTGCGAATTACAATAATAGATTGAATTTGAGTAAATTGGTCAGTTATAAGAGAGGTGTCAGAAATGGTTCGTTAATATAGTCAATTTGCAGTTTACGACAAAAAATATAAGGCTATACCAAGTTTTAAGAATTTTTATAAAGATTTACGAAAGTTATCGTGCATAATAGCTAGCCAGACAGATGAACATAACTCAGTCGGCTTAAAGAGTCAGAAAACACATTTTGTATAGATAGATTGATAGAGATGATTGATGTGATAGCAGGGGGAGTAGCGTGAAATCCTCTAATCAATTTGATACCTCTCTCGTTGTAATTGTGGAATGTAAATGTTGGACTGTATTGCGAATTATCCAATAGCGATGATCTTTAAAAGGACCAATTTCACAGTTGGTTTCTACCAGAGAACTGAAAATCGGAACTTGTAATTTGGATCATATAATTTCACAGTCATGTGAAAGTATATGTAATCAAATTGATCGTGCAGAAATTACAAGTGGCGATAAATAAAGGATGAGAATTAGAATTAGTGCCGATTCAAAGGAGATTTATTCAGGCAACGAGTTGTGCTTACAGGTTGAGATCTGATTCGTAAGTGATTTTTTCTTATTACAAAACTTTCGACAACAGTTAATTTCATATGTTACAATTCAGAATTCAGTTACATTTAGTACACATATTTTCACTCAATGGAGTTATGTACCGCTTCAGGGGCAAAAATTTGAATTCATTCACAATAATATTCTTACCAAAGTACATTTTAAAGTACAAAAAAGGTTAATTTTAATATAAATTCAATGGTAAATTCAAATATGTATATAATCTTGAAATTATGGCTAAAATATTGAATTTTAGACACATTTGATCAAAAGATTTTTGGAGCTTTTTCATTTGGATTTCAAATTTGCCAGACTACATTATATGTACTTTATTTTCTTTGGATGAGGGTATATCAGACATTCAAATCCTCTTTATAGTTATAGTTATAGTTTCCAAAAAATTTCTAAACAAAAAAAAAAATATTTCGTTCGAAGAGCAACCAAGGAATTGTGATTCACTTCTCATACTATTATTACAAAATTTTTATCGATAGCAGTAATTATTGAAAATTATCATCATAATTCAACAAAATATGGTATCTTTTTTGAATCATATAGTTTGGTACAGGGTGGCGCACGAATTTCACTACAATAAGTATCTTTTTTTTCATTCAATGTATTTCACCTTTTCTTTATTGTATAAAAAATTCAATTTTTTTTTATATAACTAATTGGTTTTGAAGATGATAAATTGTAGGCGACCTAAATGCTCATTCAATCATATGCGACACTTGATCAGAAAATTATTCATTGCGGCCTAATGAGTTGAAGCCACGATCGCCTGAATCATTGTTTTAATGCACTGCCTCAATTCGGCCAAATTCCTTGGCTTCATTTTGTACACTTCTTGGTTGATAACCAACAACCCCATAAAAAAGCCTGGTGCAGTCTGGCCAGGTAAGCTTGGGGGCTAGCAATAGGTGGAGTTTCTGGATATTCGACGTCTTCGGCTCAGTTCTGGGTAAAGAAAAACTCCTTCAATATCTTTAAATAACGACAGTTGACAGTAATACGATTCGTGCGTCACCCTGTACTTATAGCACATTATGAGTTCAAATGCTTCTGTAATGATAAAAACGTGAATTTGGAAACAGGGACAAAATTGGTCACCGCTATGTAATTCAATATTTCCTTTTGAAGGATCTCAATCCAATCAATATCAGTGTATAGGTGATGAAATTATGAAAAAAACGCTGCATTTGACGAAAAAGAAAGTTTTGTTTCATCAAGACAATGATCCAGTTCACACATTCACTATTGCGATGGCCAAACTAATGAATTATAGTTCGAATTGCTTCATCACGCACCTTATTCGCTAAAGTTAACTCCTTCAGACAATTTTCTATTTCTGGACTTGAACAAATGGCTCGGTGGTAAAAGATGTGCCAACAGTGAAGAGGTGGAGTCCGCGGTTTATGTTTATTTTAAGGATTTTGACAGTTCTTACTATAAGCAGGGTATAGAATCTATTGAACGCACAGTTGTCGAAATTCAGAACCTCTTTTAGTTTTACTGTTAAAAAGCTTTTTCTAGATTTTTTTTTTTCAACTTATATAATAAAAGGTACATGATGAATGTTGCTGCCAGTCCTGCCACTTAAATGTTTTCCCACGCTGCTTAACTTTTTTCAATCTGTTTAGCAGCATTATTTTTATTTTTGGCATTTTTCGCTAAAAACTTTACTAAAACTTATTACAAAGAAAACTTCAAATAATTGGTGTTCTACACTAAAATTCAATATAGAAGTATTCAACTTAAAGAAAAGCCATCTGACAACAAAAATCATGGGGGCGTTGAAAGACTGACTTTGCGAATGGACTACAAATTTCGAAATTCTGGTAAAACGTACAGTAGTCGAAATTCAAAACCTCTTTTAATTCTACTGTTAAAGAGCTTTTTCTAGATTTTTTTTCAACGTATCTTAAATTGTTTTCATAAAACATTTAACTTTTTTTATTGTTAAGTTCTGCCAACAGAGATTATTACTAAGGTGTCACTTAAAGCTGTTGGAAGAGTTTTTTTCTTTTTATTTTTTTTATTTTTATTTATTTATTTTTTATTTATTTATTTATTATTTTTTTTTTTTTTTTTTTTTTGGTGATGTTGCAACTATAAGTTTACAAAACAAAATCAGCGACTTGTGATGATTTAAAGCATTCAAACAAGAATTAAGAAGTGAGATACCGATAATGATATCTCATTTGATAGACAGTCATAACCCTTGTCTAAGACAGGGAGTGTTAAAGAACCATTATTGGCAATGCCTTGTTTGGTACCTTCCATACAAGTTGACCAATTTTTTGAAATTCAATTTTTTCTTTGTAGTTTCTAGTTCGTATTCTGCATCCACCTAAATATTTATCCGTTGTATTGCTTTTTAATTATTGCTGTAACTTGAAAAAAGTACTATTACTTCCGGTACTAATAACCGTGCTAATAACCGATTTAAACCATATATTTTCAGATCCAGATCATTTATCCGATTACGCCATACGAGTACTCTGCCAAATTTGGACCATCTTCAGGTTTAACAAAAGTTGATGCTGAGAATGCAAATAAGCAGCATTCTGTTATACAAATTGACCGGCATTCTGAAATTAAAATTTCTCTACTCTTAGACTGGAATAATATGAATTTCCGTTTAATGTATTGTTCTACAAAGTCCGGCAAAAGTTTTGATAAAAATTTACCAATTCTGGTAACTTCCATATAAATGTCTGATTTAATCCATTCATTCTCATCTTTACATCTTTGAAGCAGCTACTTTGAATTCAGCTATATTTAAAATACAACACGCGCTTGATAAACTTATTTCTGAGAAAATTATACAAATTAACTGAATTGAAATTTAATTTTCCCTCTGTGCACCTTAATTCTAATTTTTTTCAGTCGCGCTAAATTGTAATGATTGGTAAAATGTGAGAATTCGGTATCTCCTTTACAAATGATAAAGTTTAAGTAATATTTCCTTATATTCCTATATGTCATTCAATTCATTATAACTTAGAAAACATCACCTATAGTTCTGCAAACGAAAATGGCCCCCTTGGACCATTATCGCTTCTCTTGGGGTACCTCACATACAAATTAGCCTATTTTGGAAATGTGAATGGTTTCTCTATAATTTGTAAACGAAAGAATGTCAATCATATGTAAGAGCATTAGAAAATATAAATAAGTTAGTTCATCTAGTCGAAATTTCTATACTATTATAGTTCCAACATGTTTTAATATCATTTGAACGTCCTAAGATTATAAAAATTCACATGGTTGACGAAATCGAAAAACTCGCCTTCCAAGTCTGTTGACACATAGGTTTTCTCAATTGAACATATAATTTTTGATTACTTAGAGATTTAGACCACTAATTTGTCCGAATGGAGAATCGTACAATGCGCCTGAGCTACAAAGCTTTGTTCACCTGGCCGACTGTCTAACTATCCCCCTTCGGGTACCTCCCAAAGAAATAACCGATTTAATCCTTATGTAATGATTGATTTTTAATCGTAGTTTTTTTTTAAATAGAATAAAACACTCAAACTTTGCACCATATATTAAAATTTTTTTATTGGAATCGATAAATTGGTCTTTGTCATTTAATTTTTAAAGATAATTTCATGTAAATGGTGTCCGCGGCTTCGTCTCAAAATGTTCATTCGGAACGTCCAATTTTCTGTAATTTTTTCGAGAATTTCGGCCTGTATTCCACGAATAACGCGTGTTATATCATCCTGTAAGGCTTCAATAGTGTTCGGCTTGTCCACATAGACTAACGATTTGACATAACCAACACGATCTTGGGGGCCAACTCACAGGGCCAAATCGAGAGATAAGCTGCTCACCACAACTCATTCCTCAACATATCCATTGTTTCACGAGCAGTGTGGCATGTTTCACCGTCCTGCCGAAACCACATGTCAACCAAGTTCAACTCAGCCAATTGGGATAAAAAAAATCACGTATCATGGCTCGATATCGTTCGCCGTTGACGGTAAAAAAATGGACCGATGATGCCACCAGCCCATAAACCACACCAGACTGTCGTTTTTTTTTTCGGAATGCATCGGTAATTCATGTATGGCATGTGGCTGTTCATCACTCCAGATGCGACAGTTTTGCTTGTTTACGTATCGGTTCAGCAAGAAAGGATCCTCATCGCTGAACACAATTTTTCGACAAAAGAGCGAATTTTCATTGAGGTTTTGTAAGGGCCATTCACCAAAAATTAGACGTTGTGGTAGGTTATTCGTCATTCCATGATGAAATGGCAGAGTATACTGTACACTTTTCACTTTGACAGATGACGTTTGGACGCCATTAGCAAAGAGTGCTGCCAACCTGAAAAACTTAAATCTTAAAATATCATCCTATACTTAAGATTTTATCTTCTATAGTGATAACTTCAATTTAGTCAAATTTTTTATAATTTCAGATAGTGTCTGAGAATACGAAAAAAACATCTGCATTGGCATGCCTCTTATGTGTTTAGCTTCATACCTTTCAAGAAGCTGAATTGAATTCAGCTAAATTTGACACACATTATGGAGTACCATTAGAGTACTGTCCTGATATATGCAAATTGTCTAATTTAACAGAATTAAAATTTTTTTACCTGAATCTCCTAATGCATACATTGCAGTAAATTAAAAATTGTCAATAGCATTTGATTGCAATGTAATGAATACAACTTTTTACAAATGTGAATAAAATAATCCACCGGATAACACCGCCATTTATGTTACATCCCATATAATTTACTTAGTTTAACCCACATTCTATTTGGATTCATATCTTTCATTCAATTGTACATTAGTTCGGAGTATTTGATGATACGATCCTAACGATTTACCTCATCTCTTCTGGCGTTCCGCTCACTTTTGTAGCAATGCAGGAAAACATGTAAGTCAGTTTACCTGAATAAAATTTCTGCTCTGTGCCTTCTGCCTTTATGCCTTCGCTTTAAGGAATAAAAGTAGGTATCTTTCTTCTTCTACAAGGTGGCGCATCAATTGTGTTACAATAAAAAAATCAAAAACTTTCTTTTTATGTATTTCAATGTATTTCATTTATTGTATAGAAAATTCAATTTTATTTTATATAAATAATTGCTTTTGAAGATGATAAGCCTGATCAGAAAATTATTCATTGCAGTCGAAAGTGTTCAAGTCGGGACAGCCTCAATTATTGTTTTAATAGGCTTGTTGTGAGTTATAATTCTAATTCACGTCGTAGATCGTGTTTTCGTTTAACGTATTTTATGTTTTGTATATAATAATAAATGTTTGTGTTCTGTATGGAATAGTAAATATTGGCGACACCACTGGTGTTTGTTGACCCACAGCAATTAGCAATACGTGCAACACGAGCTACTCATTGTTCCAGCTATGCTTATGCTGATTAATGTGGAATTGTGTGCTTACGTTTTCATTCACTTAGATTTTTTTGTGCTTAGTGTTAATGAAAGGAAGTCTGGGTGACTGAACTGTGAATGCACAGTCACATTAAGTTCTTGCCGATTGAGCTTCCACTTGATCAGCAAGAGTTACTTCATGGGTTTCGGTCACACATGGCATAGCCAAATAGAGTTTAAGGTAGGTTAAAGTTTTTATATAAATAAAGGTGGCAGTGGGCAGTGAATGCATCAGAGGAAAAAGAAACGCTTCCCTGTATTTGATCCTTTCCCCTGAAGGTATATGAATTGCTTTCTTTTTTCTTTGTTTTTTTTTCAGGTAAACTATGATAAGTGCTCTTGAGCATTGAATCAAGTGCGCGAACCCGCGCCTTTATCAAAATACGCAAGCGGGTATCACCTCAGATGTGATATGCGTAACAAACGCACTTAGAGATACACAACACAACACAAACGGATATGATAGAGTCCTGTGGTAGTCACACAACATTGTGATCCAGTAGATTCCTACAGAAATACACAACAGGCTGCTTCAATTCAGTCAAATCCATGGTTTCATTTTGTACACCTTTTGCTTGACAAAACCCCAGAGATACACTCAGGCCAGGTGACTTGGGGGCCAGAGGAAAGTGGAGTCTCTAGATGTAAATTTGTTGCAAATTTTTGTTGGAGCTCCGCCATAACCGGTCTGGATATGTGTGCAGCTGCTCCATCTTGCTGTAACCAAATGCTGTTGAAACTGATTCTGGGTAAAAAACTCCTTCAACTTCTTTAAATGACATTCCCTATTGACAGTTGATAGTAGCAAGTATTCTCACGTCACTCTGTACTTGTACAGTGGATTTTGAAAGCTTGGAAGTTTGTTTAAAGGAAGACATTAAGAACTAAGGTCATTACTTTGCAGCGGACTCTTTGCAATTGCGCTGAATCTTAACTCTATTTGAACTCTTAGATTTAGATATTTAAATTTCAGTTATTTAGAAAATTTTAAAATGAATTGCCCCACAACAACCATGGCAACAATTGTTTGACGAGGAAACTTCATTCAAGAGTTATATCAACCCATTTTATTGGAACAGACTTAGATACTTCCTCCATTTTATGATTTTCTGTCCCTAACGGCTGTTTATAGTGGTTTAACGATGGTAAACCCAAATCGATTTCAATATAATTTTTCTATTAGCTTCTTGACGAATGTAGAATTCTATAAAATTTGGTACAGATGGGTATTGAGAAATCACAAATGAACTTTTAGGGCAGTTTTCCATATTGGCCAAATGGCAGAGTATACGGTACCCTTTTTATTTTAACAGATGACGTTTGGACACCATTACCAACCAGTGCTACCAACTTGAAAAACTTAAATCTTAAAAAATCACCCTATATATGTACTCGTATGTCAGTTCATCTGGCTGAAATTACTGTACTGTAGCTTCATACCGCCGGATGAAAATATAATTAGATTTCGGCATTAAGGCAACTCGTTCTGAAAGATATGTAAGGATTTTTTTAAATTTTATTCCTATTTCAACTTTTTATTCCACATGCACTAAATCAGTTGATGTAGACGGCTTAATTCTCTGAAATGTCTGTTAACTATATTCATTTTTTTTCTTCGATTTTTACACTGAACGAAAATGTAACACAATGCAACACAATCCGATAAATCGTTTCATAATAAAGACAACATAAAGAAGACTTACATTAAAATTTTAAATAGTCAGAGTAGCGGTAAGTTGATTTCTTGCACTTACTATTAAACTCTGTTGATTAGAACATTTTCATACCATCACTCGAATGAATGAAGATATATACCGGGTTATTCATTTAGTAGTTTCAAAACCGCCGGTCTGGCAAGGCCGTCAGCTGTTAAATACCTGCCATCTGAAGAGTTATTTATAGTGAAAGGTTTGCCATTAACGAATATGGATCATTTAATAACTGAAGAATGCATAAAAATAGTTAAAACTTACTACAAAAGCGATGATTTAAACTTGGATTCTTTTCGTACATTATGGGATAATTATGGTCGTCATAATCGACCCACTGTGGAAGGAATTAACAAAATTATAAAAAAAATTTGAGGAGATTGGAAGCGTTGTAGATGTGATCAGACCTGTGTACCATCGCAATATACATACTGCAGAAAATATCGCTTCTGTTAGTGAAAGTGCGACAGATAATCCGAATTTTAATACAGAAGGCTATAGCCATATGATAACCGACTCTTTTTGGCCTGCAATTGAAGATTATGAATTGGATGATATGTGGTTTCAACAAGATGGTGCCACGAGCCACACAACACAATAGATTTTAGCTTTATTGCATGAGCAGTTTGCAGAAAATGTAATTTCACGTGGTGCTGATTGCGACGTCAATTGGCCATCGAGCTCATGCGATTTGACGCCATTAGACTTTTTTGTTCGTTTGTCTGCGTCAAAGGCCATATTTAGGTAAATAAACCTCAAACGTTGGAGCATTTAAAACCCAACAATTGTCAAGTTATCACCGAGATACCGCCCGAAATGTGCAAAAAATCGTCGAAACCCACCTCAAAAGGATCCACTGCTGCAACCAATCCAGAAGCAGTCATTTAGATGATGATAATGAAATAAAAATTTCATCGAAATCATAGTTTTTTAACTTTAACTTTACTTTTGAATTCGAAAAATGGATAACGCGGTATTACTACATGCATATCTTTCATTCAATAACGCTAAATTCAATATAATTTAGCCAGCATCAAACATAGTTTTGCGCGCTCTTTCTGCACCTTTCAAGCTTTTATGACCAAGGAACTGAACTGAAGATATATCTAAATCGGTTCAACTAACTGAAATTTCTGCCCAGGGTTTTTGTATTATACTCCACTACTGGTCTTCCCTTTCACATTCTGCACGTCTCTCCATATGAAATTATAGAAGTTTTCAAAAATTGTATTATGTTTTTAAAAGTACTTTTACAAGCAATTTATACGTCTCATTTGCTTAAAACATTTTTCCAGTTATTCGTATTATTGCAGTCTGACATTGATTAATATTTGTAATTCCAAGTTTCGTAGTGAGAGTTGCAAATTTAGCTACCACTATTTGTGACACACGTTTGGCTACAACTCAGTCTACAACAAAAAGACAAAAGACATCCTGTGAAGGTTTCCATCTAATTTCGTCATTTTCTGCTACCAAGCAATTTCATTTGATCAAATGTAATTCGATTTCCCCAAATAGAAAAATTGTCTACTATTATTTACCGTTGTTATTTGGACTTGGAATCATTAACATAATAGTACAAAGTCCATTTCCGGTTAAGAGTCTATCAAACCAAAATTAATGTCTTTAGCCGTCAAACGAATTTAGCCCGGTTCCATTTGCATCATGGACATATTGCCATCGCTGCGGCTGTCAGCGTTTGCTACTGCTTCTCCTTTCTTGCGGTGTAATGGAATATGTCAAAAGATATTACTCAAATCAGCAACAGCAGCAGCAACAACAACAACAACAGCAACGACAACGGCAATAAGATTTCATTTAAGACCCCGACGAAAAACAAAAGCGAATAAATGGTGGCAAAGATGAAGCAACGAAATACTTGAAGGGATAATGGAAGCAAAATGTGTTGTGACACAACGTGAATACGCGGGAGATGTTCCTTGAAGCTTTTGTTTTTTGTTTTGCTTCCTCTGAGGCTAAGTGACGGATTACATGAATGGCATATAAACGCACAAACGAGTAGGAAGGGCAATAAAAGAATGAACGACATGCCAAGGATGGCAAACATAATAAAACAGTGTACTTGGTACGGGAAGAAGCAAGTCTAAATTTCAAACTATGAGGAAGGTTCCGAATCTACCTAATAAAGAAGACTCAAATAAGTTGGGAAACATTTCTTTTATTTTTCAACATAATCTCCTTTGTCGATCGACACACTTTTTCCAACGATATTCAATAGCTTCTATACCCTGCTTGTAATAAGAACTGTTAAACTCCTTAAAATAAATACTCTTCAACCGCAGACTCGGCCTCTTCATTGCCGGCAAATCTTTTACCGCCGGTCGATTTTTTCAAGTTTGGAAATAGAAAATAGTCCGAGGGAGCTAAATTTAGTGAATAAGGTGCGTAATGACGCAATTCGAACTTTAATTCATTAATTTTGGCCATCGCAATAGTGGATGTTCGAACTGGAGTTTTGTTCTGATGAAATAACCCTTTCTTTTTCGCCAAATGACTCCTTTTTTTCTACAATTTCAGCACCTGCAATAAATTAGCATAATATTCGCCGTTGATGGTTTTTCTTTTCTGAAGATAATCAATAAATATAATCCCAATATTTAAATAAAATAATTATTCCATGTTTACAAACTCATTGAAATCGTTTACGATGGCTCAAATAAAAATAGTAAACAACGTGGCGCCTTGAAACTTAAAACATATGTTTTATAAGGTTGCCACTTTGCACCTAAATAATTTTTTTCAAAAACCAGACGCCATCCATACGTGATATCGGCTAGTTTAAGAACCGCCTACGTATCATTTGATACGGTTAAAATGTAACACACACAAGAAAGCGTTCACAGAATTAAACATTGTTTGTATGTTTTATAAGGTCACCACTTTTCACCAAAATATTTTTTTTCAAACTACTGGTGCCATCTATACGCCATGTCGGCTAGTTTTAGGACCGCCTACGTATCATTTGATACGGTAAAAATGCAACACAAACAAGAGAGCTTTTACAGAATTAAACATTGCTGGACCAAATTTGTTCCATGTTTTTTTAAGCCGATTAAGCGATGCCCGCCTGCCTAACTGGCTGGTAGACAAGATAACCGTCCTATATATTTATAAAACCTCTTGGAACTTGGCACAGCCCAGCAATTTTCCAGATCGTAGTTGGGTATTGTAAATCGGCTATAGTAACCAACGTCTTCTGGTACCTCCTATACAATTTAATCATTTTCCCGAAGTAGAATTTACCCTTTATGGTTCTTCTTAATTCATCGATTGCAGTAACTAAACTTTTTCCTTTGTATTGCTTTGTAAAGCTTGGCAAATTTTGGAAAGATCAACTGAAGCTTCTTACACTTCATACATAAATGACCGATTCAAGCTAAATTGTCTTAGTTTCATATCTTTCATGCGGTTTCGTGGAATTCAATCAAATTTGGCGCATCATACGCATTTTGTAAACTTATTTCTGAGAATACCCCACATATTCCTAGTTTGGTACCTGGTACAGGCTAAACATTTGCTAAAGTAGGCCCTGAAATTGGGCAACATTGTCACGGTACTTCATATATAAATTAGTCGACTTTCCCAAATTCAATCTTTCTTTTCTAATTTTAAATTAGCAGTAGCAGTAGGCCAGATCTTTCATCCATAGAATTGTCTGAAAATTTGTTGTAAAGCTTCGGCAAAAAGAAGTAAACAGCCACGCCTCTATTGGCTTTACAATGTTATTTTTACCAAACTCAGAATGAAAATATACGTCATCGCAACACCCCTTATGGTAGATCCCATACAAGTCGACCGATTAATGAAAATTTAATTTTTCCGTCGCAATGCCTAACTCTTGGGCTGCAGTTATCTAAATATTTGTCAAGTGTTTTGCCTTTTAATACAATGGTAAGGTTTGAAAAGATCGAGCTTATAACCAAAACTCAAAAAAATATTCAGATAGTTTTATCATTGCTTGACTCAGTATAGTTTAAACGCATGTCAAAAATGAATTTCATAAAAAAGAAAATGCGCTGTATTTCAGTTTTTCTTCGATGAAGGCATAAACGCAAGCCACGCAGCCAGTCAGTCACAATTTTGGTTTCGTCGATTTCGCCCTGGTAATTTAGATGCCAAAAATGCACCACGCTTCAAAAGGGCGATTGTCGAAAATGTCTAATTACCCTATGCAAATCTCACCAAAAGTGACATATTTCTGATGTGGATAGAATAATGGTAATTGTAGAGTTCACCCACTGTGTAAGCATTGTTTTGATCGCCCGGGAACCAAACATTGCACAAAAAACCGCTTGGAACTACCTGAATAAATCAGGACACAAGAAGAGGCTCAATGAATGGATGCCACTCGAGTTAATGCAAATAAAAAACCGCATGACCTGAATTTCTAACTGCGAATAGCAGCTGAATTTCAGCAATGTCGACCCGTTTCTGAAGCGAATGATGCGTCGCTTACTACAAATTTAAGCGAAAGCGGTCTTGATTGAATAGCGACGAAACGCCAATCGCCCAAAAGCGGCCACCTTTGGCAACTGGAAAAGAATTGTGTGCTACCAGGACAACGCCAGGTCATACACATCGATATTGGCACATGAGAAGCTCCGGAAAATTGGTTAGCAGGTCCTTATACAGGGTGTCCGCCGGGAAGATATCCTACCATCATTTTGGTAAATATTAGTCTTGACAGTTCATATTTGGCAGTCGTGAAGTAGAGACGTGGCAAATTTATTATGGAAAAATATTCGATAAACCAACGTGTTTTAATCGTTAAAACATTTAATCAAAATCAATCATCGATTACTGTGACGATGAGGAAGCTACGTGAAATTTTCGGAAGAAACAACGTGCCAACAAGACGCACTATTTATCGTGTAGTGAACGATTTCGAAGAAAGGGGGCTGATAGGGCCAAGCATGGGTCAGAACGTACTACAAGATCGGCTGAAAATATTACTGCTACTCAAGAAAGTGCTCAAAATAATCCATCAACCTCAATTTGACGCCGTGCTTAGGAGCTTGGCCTTTAAAGAACAACTTTGGCCACAATTTTGCACAAGGATTTGCATTTGTTTCCATTTAGGAATCAGTTGACACAAGAGCTTTTTCCACAAGACCATTTACACCCCCATACATATGCCAATAGGATGTTACTGCTCGCCCATGACAATCCCGATTTTCATGAAAAAATCATAATGGGTGACGAGGCACATTTTTATTTGAATGGATATGTGAATAAACAGAATAGTCAGTTCTGGGCAATGGAAAACCATCAAATTATTCATCAGTCACCTTTGCATCCGTTAAAAGTGACAGTCTGGTGTGCAATTTGGTCAGGAGGAATCATTGGACTTTACTTCTTTGAAACTGAAAACGGTGTAACGATAACTGTCAATGGCGTAACGATATCGTGGTACGATTGAAAACTTCTGAACGTCACAACTGCATGCTTTATGCTTGATTAACATGTGGTATCAGCGAGAGGGTGCCACATCGCACACAGCTAGGGTTCCAATGGAATTACTGCGAGATCTCTTTCTACAACAAGATACGGTGATGTTGATTGGCCTCCACGAGGATATTTGTGGGGATATCTAAAAAACAAACCAGAAACACTTGAGCAACTCAAACAAAATATTCGTGATGAAATTAATGAAATACCGCGTGAAATGTGTGAGAATGTAATGAAAAATGCGTGCCCTTTTGAGCACATTTTTCTGATATTTATCTGATATTGTATTCCATGCATAATTGCCGACATTAAATAAAACATTTACCAATACAAGATCCATTCTCTTTCATTTAATCAAAAATCACAAATAAACAAAATAGTATACCCTCCCGACGGACACCCTATATATACACATTAGAGTCCGGACTTGGCACCAAGTGGTTACCATTTGTTAATGTCTACAGCAAATGATTTTACAATTGAAAAATTCGAGCCCATTATGCCGCTATAGGAGTGGTCTACAAAGCGACCACTAGTTATTGATCTAATTTATCTTTAGCATGCTAACTAAGAAAAATAATTAATTTCATTACTACACAGCGATATTGTTATAATAAATTTCAAGCTCTTTTGAAAATACCAGACAAAATCAACAGCAATGACACGAAAATCTAATAAAGTTTCTGCATGTTTCCGAAGTTTCACTCTATTTTCTAAGAGCCCGGTGTGTTTATGTTGCCACTTTTTATATCATCCCTGATGCGTAACACAACAGACTTGTACGTAAATAGCAAAATCTTGGCAAAGGAAAAAAGCTGAAAAGGCACGCAATATGGTGCCTTTGGTATTTTAGTTATTTTGACAAATGCGATCATTTCTATAAGCCAAATAAAGCTAACGTCAGCCGGTAAGAATTTTAACAGGATTTGCCTTATGATGATGATTTCTGTGCCGCTGTGACTGTTTCTTCGTTTTTTTTTTTTTGTTTTTTCTTTTTTGTTTTCATCTTTGTTGGCTTTTCACATTTCCCCGCTTGATTCTTATTACATTATAAAATATGCACAGGATAACGAAAAATGATGAAGGAACGCATAATGCTAAAGGAATACAAAGCTGTTAACACGCGTACGGTGGTAGGGCCTCACCTTTGTACATATTTGTCTCACATAGAGTGACTAAAAAATAGCGCTAATAGAAATTATATTAAGGTATCCAGTTTTATTGTACTAACGTATCCTTTTTTATGGCAAAAAATCATATCAATGTTTACGAAACGGAAACGGAAACATTTAAACAACACTTATTCCACATGAAAAAGCAGAAATTCAACCAAAAATATGATATTGTAAATAATGATGGCGTAGTTGTACCAAAAAGTTTCTTTATACAACCACGAATGAGTTTTTTTTAAGACAAACATGCAAAAAGCTATCATACACTACATCTGAGCTTATACCTGCTTTTAGCAAGACCGTTAAAAAGTCATTAAACAGAATTTTACTTAGTTAAATGGTCATGAAACACTGCGATTTAATAAATATTATTTGTAAAGTAAAATATTGCCCACAGTTATACGATATACAATGTCAAACTTCAGTTGTTTTCCATGCACAGGACTGGATTTGAATTGTTCGATATATGTTCGATATTCAAATATTAAAGCGATATGCTTTAATATTTAAAATTATTACATATATGAATTCTTCTCAAGGTAAACATAAGTTGGACAGTACAGAAAGATCCTCAGTATCCCTTGAATGAGACACGGCAAGTCTTCTCACATTCTGTAAGCTTATAAGCTTATGCTTCCTATATTTATACTCCCTGAAAAGGATCTGTTGACTAACGGCTAGCCTGAACTTAAGTTTGAGCTTTTACTAGATTTGTAGATTACACGAATACTTGAAGTCTTCGTTGGAAGCATCGAAAACAATCGAATTCTGGCCATAAAGGAAAGATTTTATAGGGATATGGATTTAGTCGACACAAAAAAAGTCGAAGACACAAAAAAAGTTGAGAAAAATTTTCTTTTTTTTTCAACAAAATCTTCTTGTAGCTCGATTTTTTTCAGCGATATTCAGTAACGTCTATATCCTGCTTATAGTAAGAGTTGTCAAACTTCTTAAAATAGCCACCTCTTCATTGATGGCAAATCTTTTACCACCGAACCAATTTTCGAGTTTGGAAATAGATAATAGTCAAAGGGAGCTAAATATGGCGAATAAAGTGGCTGATGAGACAATTCGAATTTCTCGTTAATTCATCAATTTTGGCCATAGCAATAGTGAGTGTATGAACCGGAATATTGTCTTGATGAAGCAACACTTTTTTCCACCAAATGTGGCTTTTCCCCCATAATTTCATCGCCCAAACGATATAACAAATTAGCATAATGTTCGTCGTTGATATTTTTTTTCCTTTCTAAAGTTAATCAATGAAAATAATTCCATACGCATACTATAAACTTGCCTGCGGATGGAACCATCTTCACCTTCTCTAGACACGATTCTCTCATTCCAATCCACTGTTTTGACTGTTTCTTTGTCTCAGTTGTGAAGTTGTGGACCTATGACACATCTATGGTTATAAATCGTTGCAAAAATTAGGCCGCATTGCAGTTAAACATCGCCAAACACTCTCCTAAAACATTGTTACGCCGCTGTTTTTGCTCTATTGAAAGCAAACGCGGCACCTATCTTGCGCACAGCTTTCTCATTTTCAAATCTTCAGTCAATATACAATGTATAGAACATTTTGAAATGCCTATCATTTTAGCTAGCTCACGCCAAAGATAGCTTCAGCCGACGATCATCCAAAACCATATTGTGGATTTTGTTTAACCTTATCTTACTTCATCTTGTCGGCTCTTATGGTCTTCTTTCCGTGTTTACAAAACTCATTGAGATCGTTTACTTTTGATGGCTCAAATAAAAATACTGAACAACGTGGCGCCTTGAAACGTAAAACATATGTTTTATAAGGTTGTCACTTTTCACCAAAATAATTTTTTTCAAACTATAGGCATCATCTAGTTGTCAGTTCGGCTAGTTTTAGGACTACCTTCGTACTTTCACTGTGCTTCACTGGCACCATCTATTTGTCAATTCGGCTAGTTTTGGGACCGTCTTCATACCCATCACCCATAGTATTTTTGCATTGTTGCTAAAATGTGCGAGGAGCCAAAAGAGGTATGGTAATCCGTCAGGATTTCAATACAAAAATTATCTGAATTAAACGCACAATTAGTACAGAAATTTCAGTCTTCACTCAACATCCTTTGGTGTTGCAGCAAAAAAATACTCTGAATTAAAGCACAATAAAAGAAGCTAAATTATAACTCTCTGAAGTCAGCCCCGTTTGAGAAATATAGAAGGACCACAGATTCTTTCTAAACTGGCCAATTTGTATATGTAATACCCTAAAGCGTCGTGGCAGTGTAATTGCAACTGTGATTGCAATAAAATGAATGAAACGAATCTAGAAATATATAAGCTTAAAAAGGTATCATAATTTGTATGGGAGATACCAGAAAGACGGAGCGGTCATCGATTTTTTTCTTCTTCACCCAGTATTATAATGCAATATAAATGACGACAATTCAAGTAATTTCAGGCTATGAATTTCGGATTACAGTGGAAAATCACATTTCGATTAATCGGTGAATTCCAATCAGCAGGTCACAGTTGCCTAGTTTGTCAACTCCATTGCTTTATAATTCCCTATAACTATACCAGGCGTTTAAGATTTGGGAAGGAAAAGGGAGACGTTGCCTCGTCTCTTCTGATATGTGACCTATTTATCGAAATTTAAATTTCAGAATCTTAAATAACTTTAGAGTAAAGCTATTTAAATTTTTGGTCAAATGTATATAAAAGGTGTCCCAACAAGAACGCAAGATTTAAATTTTAAATAAAACACAGATATTTAAAAAAAATTGTGAAACTTTATTATATCGTAAAGTAAACAGAATGAGGTTATGTATGGAACAACACATCGGTCAGATGGCCGCCGCGGCTTTGCTGGCACACACGCGATCTTTTAATGAAATTTTCAATGACCGTTTTGCATAAATGCTGCAGTATTTCATTAATGCAACGTCCAATTTCCTATTTTAAGACTTGAGTCGTCGTCGGCTTATTCGCGTAAACCATCAACTTTAAAAAACCCCAAAGAAAAAAGTCTACTGGTGTTAAATCGCACGATCTAGGCGGCCAATTCTGGTCTCCAAAACGCAAAATAACACGACCGGGAAATGACTGATGCAGCAATTGAATTGTTTCTCTGGCTGTATGACATGTGGCGCCGTCTTGTTGAAACCACATGCCCTCCACATTCATTTCTTCAATTCTAAGCACGAAAAAACTGGTTATCATTTCACGATACCGAACACCATTGACTGTTTGCGCTTGACATGCCTCATTTTCATGAAAAAAGGTCCAATGATTCCTCCAGCCCAAAATCCACACCACACATCATCGTGAATCACTCGAGGATTTTCCTTACCCCAAATGAGACAATTCAGCTGGCTTCAGTTCCTGTGTCAATCGAACTTTGTATTAATGAAGATGCAAATCTTTCGTCAAAATTCGCTGCATAGTGGATTTTGAGACACCAATTTGCTGAGCTCGGAGTCGAATTGAGGTGGATATAGTTTGAGCGACATCATCACGTACAGCTGCGACATTTTCGGTCGATCGACCTGGTCGAAGGCGCGTTGTTGTCCTTACATTACTAACAGACCCAGTTTTGGCAAATTTATCCATTAATCTCTTTACAGTTGCCTCTTTTGGAGCGAACTGTAGCCGCAAAACTTTCACCATTTTGGTAAAACAATTTCACAATGAGAATGCGTTGTTCATTCTTGCAGCGCTTCATTTTTATTAACCTCGTACCTTCTACTAGCAAACAATAACAATTGTTCAAATGTCAAACAATGACACTTCGAATGGCGCCAAATTTGAATCTTGCGTTCTTGTTGGGACACTCTTTAGAAAAAATCTATAGAGCAACCACGACCACGCTAGACTACCATGCATATTATCCAGTTTAACTCAAACACTGCTAGATTCACATCTTTCATTCACTATACTCGTACTCATCATAATTTAGCATTCAAGAGTCTTTTAGCGCTCCGAATGAAGATAGTCTGTGACACACATACAAATTGGTCACTTTAGCATTGATTCGTCTGCAATTTCTAAACGCAGATCATCAGCAAGTTACAATTGTGCTTCCTTTGTTGAGCCTAAGTTCAGAGCACGAACGTAGCAGTTTATAATATCGCCTCTCACTTTTCAGTTAACCAGACTGTATTTTCTGTACTATCGAATGGTTCATTCCTTCGGACAATGGGTATAAAAAGGCAGGTTGTTCAGTACACGATTTCAATAACTACACTATACTTCACAATATGTGTATATTTATTTATAATTTCAAAGCAAATATTTCTAAGAACCCTTCTTTTTATGTTTTTACTAACGGCTTTTCGTATTTCTTACAAACTAAATCCGTTACAGCTAACGTATAATAAAGTATTCTGTTAACTCCGTTTGTGATGCCATAAAAAACATTTTTAAAAGGCAATAAATACATACATAAATGTGAAATTCAACCAGGTTCCCTTTCCATTGGTAGCCCTGTATGAGAGAATGAAATGCCAAACGTTGCCTCCAGGTGAAACTAAATGTTTTTCAATGAAGATGGAATCCAGCACACTAAGTTAAAATCACATAATGCCGTCAAACTGCGGAAAATGTACTCACAAAAAACATTACATTTGATGTGAAAATAAAACTGCCGACAAAGCCCCCAGCATCTGTACAAAAAACAATGCCAATAAACGACATTTTTTTTAGTGCTATGTAAATACGAATAGAAACGCCGTAGGATACCAAATATCATGTTGTCAGTTGGATTCGCCACTCTGTGTGAAATTGCTGAAATAATCAACGAATCCACTCTCCTGCATGGCAGCTTTTGCACAGCATAACGCTATTCAAATGGGTTAAATGAACATTAGCGGAGTAAATGCGTTAACGCAGGAAGAAAACTCTTTTAGGAAAGCACAATAATGTGTTGTATTCCCTGAATGCCCAAGATTATTCAAATGAGTTAATGACAAAGTTCTGGTGTCCTACGAGTTCACACAACATGCCGTAAGTGGTAATTTTCGAGAAAGTGTTCAGACAATTTAGAATAATTTACTCGTAAACCGAAAATTAACCATATGATGTCGAACAATTTAACAAGCTTTAATTACTTCTTGAAGAAAATGTTTCAATATTGCAGATGCGCTTCCCATAAGAAACCTATAACATACTACATCGTAAAATGAACAGGGATAAAGGAATCTTAACATTATCAATCGTAATTTGGAATGACAAAAGTTAAGGAAGCTTTAATGTAAAAAAATACTTTATTCTCTGTCTACAACCTATTGGTGCTCTGTTAGCCCAAGAACCGAATGTAATTAATTAAATTTCTTTTTATGAATATTTCTAAATTTTCACACGAAACGATATATCTGTCCACATATATATAAAATTGTTGTTGTTACTGATCACCCCCCAAGTCAAACGACAGAATTATTGATTCCAATGAAGGAAAAATAATAAAATTCAAAAATATATTAAAATGTGGTATTAACACAATATGAATGAATGCATAATAATTATATCATTTATTTCATTTCGAATGATGAAATTGAAACCGGGGAAGGAAAAACACGAACATAAATTATATAGCTACAAATTGGAATAGAATTAACTAACTAGAACTTAATTTATATGTAGATAAATAGAAATTAACTAATTAGAATGGTATATTTGTGAATTTTCCAATAACTGGAGGTATGAGGATGTATATAAATTGATACGGTTGAAAATGGAAGGAAGCTTTTAAAGTACCAAATATCATTTCACCAAATTCGTTTCCTGAATTTTTGAAAATTGCACTTCTTGCAAGAGAAGTGAGTTTTGTTTATTTGGCTCTATTATCAATACAGATGAACGAACAGCCATATTGCAGGCGTCCACTTTACAGTCATAGTGTTACCAAATTCACACCGTTAGTAATGTTTTGGATGACCGCTCGTTTCCATTGAACCGAATCTACCTTAAAAAGATTTTAAACTATGCTTTGTTATCTTTGTCACATAAACTATTCGGTGAGACCTTTAGAAATTTCAACAAGAAAGCCCGTGAAATCCAATTTTTTTACAAAAAGAAAAAAGTTCCCAACTTCATTCTTTCACAACAACCATACCCTACCTACCGCATCATACGTACCATTCTCCGGACTTAAACTCTATGGATTTTTCCATATAGTCCAAAGTAGTAACTGAAGAACATGTGACGACCAATATCATAAAAATTGCTTTTTGGCAAGAATGAAATAAATTACCATCATATGGGTGCATTTTGTAAAATCTTACTAGGCAGGCTCGATGCAATTATCGACGCTAAAGATGGCTAAGTCAAACGAAAACATATTTTTCTAAAAATTTGAAATTTGTTTTACGATATACTGAAGTTCTTAAATAAAAAAAAATCAAAACTGACAAAACTATAACACTTTTAATTGATAGCACTTCGAGCACCGACCTCTGTAAATCACGTAGCGAAATTAACGCAAAAATCTAAAATTCTATCATTCGAATGTGTCGTCCTTTATAACAGTATAAACAGCAGAAAATAATGGTCATATCAATTCACACAAATGATGACAAACTTTTTGGTCGAAAAAAAGTACCGGCGTACGTCTCCCAGAGAGTAAAACAGGATACACATTCCCTCGTTCACTACGCCTGCATGTATAAATGTATAAACATTCACCTGTGTACCCAAATGCAAATAATGTTACAATAAATCAAACAGGAGTTTTTGTTTCCTAAGCCGCCGGGTACCGTCATAAAGTGTACTCGTACAACACACACTAACATTTACAGTGGCGCAGATACGCTTGGCTTTACCTTCAAACGCATTTATCGCACTATGCCACCTGATGGTGTCAGTCAGTCTCCCATACACAGCCCGACTGAGTTACTTTTTTACGACTGTGACATGTTGATCATACCCAACATCAGAGGCAACACATCGTTGTTGAAAAATGGGAATAATTTCGTGTTTATGGCAGACTTCGTCCACTGGGGCCAATGGAGATGGGTCACTTTGGGTCAGGTGGAGTGTTTTGGATGACCCAAAGGATGCTGGGATGTGCATTACGCAAAAAGAAACCAAATAATCTCATTTTAACCAACAATACCATATGTGGAGCTGGACACACATGCACCAGGGTTAATGCGGACTATATTTTTCACTGGGCCATGATGGATGAGTTTACACCGACAAAAACACATATCCAACTTTAAACAGCAATTACTTGGAGAATACTAACTAAGGTTGGCTCTAATCGATAAATTGATGTAGGTTCAGAGATGAAATTGAATAGCAGTGGTTTTGTTGGCCACAGTCTTCCACACAGTAGCACCTGGATATTTTGCCACAGGACAAGGGCAAAGCCTTAGTAGTTGAGCTTGGTACACCTGTTGCCAATAAAACGGCAAATAAAACGAATAACACAGTTGATGAAATGCGGAAGCTTTAAAAAGATTATGATTTAATGATAAGCAGAATGTCCGAACTCTCTTCAGAGAAGATTTCTCAAGTGAATACAGCGCATCTTCGACAAATGCCTGGTTTTATATGAAAATCTTTCTCACATATATAAGTTGTTATCTCCAGATGGCACCACAAATCAAGAAACCACACCATCACACCATATCATGGCTTAATAGCAACACATACGAGTATATCCACCATAATAGACTGCAAACTACAGGGTAACTAATAAATGACCTTACTTACAAATATTAAAAGAGTTATAATAATATTTAATATTTTAATATTTTTAATTTGTAATATATTCCAAGAACAGTGGTAAAAGAGAATTTATATCAATCATTTGTTGGATTCCAACACTACAATCCAAACTACAGAATCGCAGTTAAAATTCTCCAATAAGCCGATTTCAAGAAACTTCACATTCCGTTCACTACCAAGGTCTCTTGATCTTACTGCACCTGATTCTTGTGGATTTATCAAAAATAATATTCTTTTAAAACAGAACCAACAAATTTGGATAATTTTAAACGTATGATAATGAAAAAATTTCCCACTGCAATCCTCCAGACAGTAATGGCTAACGATGTCAAATGAAGGCGTTACCAAGCATAGAGGTCAATTTTCATTAATTTATTTTTGAAAAGTTTTAAAAAGAATACAAAAAAAATATTACTTTTCAAATGAATAAGGAAAATCAAATCATATGAATCAAACAATGTTATTTTAGTTACTTAATTCATCATCCTCTGCCACCCTGTATAATGCAAAATACATAGATGGGGTTAGGCCGTTTTTTTCAATTGAAATATATTATATTTTTAGCATATTATACAAAACCAGGCTCTAGAGGAGCGTTAAGGTTGAGTTTTTCAATATCGGACCAATTGCTCCATTTGCGAAACTTGAAATCTACGGGATTACGAACAAAGGAATGACTTATCGCCAAATAATAAGGCGCACAAAATGACTTATTATGATACATAATGGAACGACTTATCTTATTCTTCCAGTGAAAAATCGTACTTTTTACAAATATTCAGTATAAATGGAGGAACCTTTCTTACTTATATGGAGGAAAAAAAGAATGAAAATTCGTGCTTATTAAGCGCCGCAAGTAGAAAAGAATTCCAATCACTTCAGTTTCCTGCAAACGCTCTTAAATCCGTCGCCACAAGTCTTGACAGTGTTTCGAAAGCCTCGACATTTCAAAGAAACTTGGGTCAACCTCTTTCTGCTAAATTTTGATGCTATTGACCACGTTGATATCGGTGAACAGACCACGATTCACAAGAGGACACAAAACAAGACACCAAAAAGCTGAAACAAAAATGTTGTTTATTTTTCAACATAATTTTCGCCAAATGCAGCTTTTTTCCATAATTTCATCACCTAAACGCTGCAATAAATTAACATAAAATTCGTCGTGGATGATCTTTCCTTTCTAAAGATAATCAATACAAATAATCTTATACACATCCTAAAAAACAAACGCCATGACCTTGCCTACACATGGCACCGTCTTCTTCTTCTTTGGCCACGATGATCCCATTCCAGTCCACTGCGTTGTTTGTCTCATCCATGGTTATAAATTGGCGCAAAAATTCCGTTATATTGCAGTGAAACGTCTCCAAACACTCTACTGAAACATCTTCATGACTGAAAGCACGTAGAAAGAAAGTATTGAAAGCAAGCGCGGCACCCATCTTGCGCACAACTTTCTCATCTTCAAATCTGCGGTCAATATACAATGAATAGCACAATACTATTTAGTGGATTTTCTTAACCGTGTTTGGCGTGAACACCTCAATTTGTCGACCACTAAAGTGTTTGTCTTGGCAGTCCGTACTGCCTCATGTAAACTCTGGTAATCCATATTTTACAATCGTAAACGAAGGATCAGACCTCCTCAGAGTGGAATTTAGCTCTGCTTTAATATTGGTTGAAAATATTGAATTACATAACGGTGACCAACTTTTCTAATTTTTACAAATTCACTGAGAACGTTTACTTTTGAAGACCCAAAAAAAAGCACTAAACAACGTGGCGTCTTGAAACTCAAAACATATATTTTATAAGGTTGCCGTTTTTCAGCAAAATATTTTCACTAGCACCATCTACACGTCAGGTCAGCTAGTTTTGAGACCACCTTCTTGTGAAGACTTTACTCACCGTTAACATTGATGGCTCCATATACCTTGAAGAGTATTTTTTTTCTCAATGATTGCCAAAACTGATCCATTCGCTTGTGGCCTAAACCGGGATCTTAAGCTGTACAGCAAGATTAGTATAACTAATGTCTGGTGGTGTAGAATTTTTGTTTGTAAAAGAAAGGGTTGCCATTAAAACACTTGGTAAGCCCAAGCATCTATTTGTAAGCTATATTATTCTTCTAGCACAGCGGAGGAGTCAAGGTAGTCATACATGAATTTCATCACAACAAATAACTTGGTATTGTTCTCGTTTACGCCCAAACCAATTTTTACTTGCTCTAATATGCTCGAGGAGGTTGCATTCATATTTCGCAGTTTTCTGCCAATGTACGGGGATAACATATGTTTGTTTCTGGTTCAAAATGGTGCCATCATCATAATCATCTCTGAAGGTAAAGGTAAAAATTCATTTGGCGTAACATTGCTTCAGATGATATTTGATTGAAGAGGACCTATCAGTAAACCAAACTTGGCCACAGTTTTATACAATTTTTGCCACATTCTAAGTATCCCTAACCAGTTTTCAATGTTGTCTTTACAAATTGGGAGCAGCAGATAAGATAAAGAACACCATCTCCTTCATCGAGCCAATATTTATCTGAGAGTAGTTTTTCACACCCAAGTATGAATCGCTGTATACGCATCGCTATGATAAAAAAAAACTGCTTCGCTTAGATGCGATATGTGGCTATGTGGTCACCGATGCCTGTATGTAAAACGGGGAAGAAAGGTTCAGAAATTAAATAATCGCCTAAAACAAACGGCCTTTGTGAAACCATGAAATTGAGCCTAAAAACGGCCTAAACCCGGACTTTGAATTTAGGGTACACTTTCATCTATCAACATTAGCGTTAGATGAGAGGAGATTTTTTACAAATGCGTACATTGACATTTACTTTCAGTGGATAAAACGGGGAATAAAGGCGCCAAAAATGGTACAATTGTCTTTAAAACCCGCTGAAGTTCAAATGGAAAATTAGATATGTACGATCATTTATGAGGTAGCTTTATAATAAAAAAATTGTTTTTTGAGTTCTCCGCTTTTAGAAGATATAAAAATAGGAGAAATTTAACAAAAATAGGACTATTTGGAAAAAACGGCTAACTATTGTATAAAACTGTAAAATTGAATGTATGCTTTAATTTATCATTATACGTTGGCGATATGAAACAGAATACCAAACCGTCTAGAAATATTCGGAAGTTAATCAGATGATAACGCCTTGAAATAAAGCCAACTATATAGAAACCAGCAATTTTTTACTTGCTTACATTATGGAAAAGTGTCTTCATCGGAACTTTTCATAAATACTTTTTGTAGACAATATGTATTATATATAGAAAAGTACCTTGAAATTAATGTTAAGTATCAAACCGAAATGTGCCTTCGTAGATGCTTCGCCCATAAAAAAGTGTAGTCATAAGAAACTTTCGCAAAAAATCTTCATAGCAATTTTCCATATTAAAAAGTGTCTACAAAGATAGCAAATTGACTTCGTAGCCACTTTTCGCAAAGAAAACTATCTTCATAAGCACTTTTCTTATAGAAGATTATTTTCTTAAGCACTTCTCATATAGAAAAATGTCTTCATATAAACCTCTCATAAAGCCAAACCCAACAAATGGTGATCTGAATTCGAAATAGTTCAGCGTTATTTGTTTGCTAGAAACATTTGAAGAAATCAGGGAATGAAATCGCCAAAATGGAATCATTTTTCACTACAATAATACGAGCTCTTAAAGCTCGGCTCAAACAAGTCACTTTACGAGTACTCAAAACATCGAATTATTTTAACATTACTCTTCTTTTAATTTCCGCGCACGAAAAATTAATTGTTATGCCAACGTTTTTCGACGCACAAAGAAACTGTTGATGGGATTAAAATGCATATTTTAGAGTTACTCCATTCGAAGCGGAAAAAGTCCTTCGGAAATTGGTTCAATAGCATATACAAGAATAGTGAAGAACAATACAGCCATTTCCATTTTGTTCTCTCAACTTAAATAGCTACCCTCGTAATAGCACCTGCGTTCATATGTAATTACATATATGTTAGTGAATCTATCTATCAATGTAGTACATGTATTTGTATAAATTTACATATACATGTACATGTGACTAATAATAAAAGCTGTTTTGTTAAAACTTATCGCTTTTTCACAACATGTTATTCAAGTTATAAATATTTTAACCGCCATAGTAGAGGCTCCAACGAAAGCTAAACAATTGCTCTTCATGTCACAGATGGATATATATATGTATGTACTTTAGGGTGGCAATGAAATTTTAACATTGGTGATATTAACAGCAGCCCAGAATGATATAATACTTGATATCAAATTAACCTGGTGAAGGCTTGAGGAAGATTCAACGACACCAGATAGAGCCTCTATAGGTGAAATGTCAAGTATTGAGAATTTCACATTTCTTTTTTTCTAAATTGATAGCACTTTGAAAGAAGCCTGCGCCAAATTTTACCTAATGCATGTCATTAATGATGCAGCTACACTTAGTTTTAAACGACGGACAAATTGATTTCGACGGTTTTTACGAGATGTGATTTTATTGAGAAAAGAAATTGTATTAAATCGTTTTATGAAATGAAATCGCTATTGGGCAAATATTTAGAATAAGAATAGACAGACTGTCCGAAAGAAATGCTTACAAATGAAATAAATAGCTCAAAGAAGGCCAAGAACAAGTTAAAGGCGAACAGAGCTTTGGACGACCATCAATTTCTAACGTTAACAAATTTGATCGACTAAAAATTAGGGACTTTGACTGTGATTATGTTGGCAGTCCAAACCAATCAATCAACTCTAGGAAATGGAACTTGAATCTATGTGTGTGCACAGGCAGTAACCGACAAATCGTATGAATATCATGTTAAAGAGAAACCAGACCGGAAAGATTGCACCAAAGTCGTACAAATATGCAGATTTTGCCGAGAGTTTTCTTTGCTTATCGTCTCATTGCGGTTTGTATGCATTATGAGCTTTTTTTTTTGCCGGCCCAAGCTGTTAATAAAGCATATTTTTAAAGGATTTCGCGCTTTTTGGATGAAACTACGTGCTTCAATTTATGGGCGGGTAAATCTTGAACTTTGCACCGCTATAATGCACCATATCATACTGAATTATTAGAATTCTTAAGTTTTTTGTCAAAAATCTAACTAATATCGCTGCATAATTAACGTATTCACCTGATTTAGCACCGTGTAACTACTTCTTATTCCCTAAACTCAAAAGACTGCTCCGGGTACATAATTTTGAATCAATTGAAGAGATCCAATGTGAAACGTAGCACGGGTTTGGAAAAAAACATTGGCATAAGTGTATTGTGTCTGAAGCGAATACTTTGAGAGTAATGACATCAAGGTTATCCATTTAATGGATTCAAAACCGCCGGTCTGGCAAGGCTGTCAGCTGTTAAATACCTATCATCTGAAGTGTTATTTATTTAGTGAAAGGTTTGCAATTTACAAACATGAATCGTTTAGCAACCGAAGAACGCGTAAAAATAGTTAAAACTTACCATAAAAGTGGTGATTCAAACGTGGACTTTCAACCGATCAAAATTATCTTCAGCGATGATGCTCATTTCTAACTCGGTGGTTACGTCAACAAGCAAAATTGTCGCATATGGGGCTACTCATAGAACTCAGAAATGATTGTGGAAAAGCCATTGTATCTGGAAAAAGTGACTATTTATTGTGCATCATGGTCTGAAGTATTTTTTCGTAAAATAAATTCATAAATTCAGCCGGAACTATTTTAGATGAATATAATGATTGCTCAATGATGTTTTGTTGAGTTTTGGAACGCCTTGTGAAAAGGCGGTGGAAAATTCATGAGTTTTCTTTCCACAAATCTGGTCTTTGACTCTCCCAAACGCTGCGTAATGTTTAGATAATATTCTTTATTTACAGTCACACCGTTTAATAAGAATTCCGAGTACACAACACCGTGATAATCAAAGATAATAACAAACCTTAATTTGACTATGGATCGACTTTGGTTCGGTTTTAATATGTTTCGGCTTAGAAGACGCCATTCCAAAGGTTGTTTATTGGTTTGATGCTGAACTTGTAAAGTCACATTTTATAATGGGTGTAATGAACTTGTGATCGAAATTGACTAAATCTAGTATGTATTTAATGACCTATACGCAATTGTGTTTTCGAAGAAAATTCAATTCTTTCGGAACTGATCCAGTTGCAATACGTTTCATACCCAACAAAATTTGTAAAATCGTTGAAATTTATTTGTGAAACACAAAAGGTTTAGCGATTATTTGAAGCTAAAACCACAATTTTTAATCACAATTTGCTTCACATAATCGATGGTAACTTCAGTTGAACTCGCTGATGGCCAACCAGAGTGAGGCAAATCTTTCACTACATTTCGTCTGCTTTTGAATGCTCTACATCTCTTGTATGTCTGATAAGGCCATTTCACCGAAAATCTTCTGTAATATTTTTTTGGAATCGATTCTTTGCCCGATATTTTTATCTTTCGTAGAAATTGCAAAACAAACTAAATAACAGAACGCTCAAACTCTATGCCAATTTAATGACAAAAAGAATTTTGACATTCCCTTTAAGCGGCTCTTTTAAATGGTAAATTTTTTGCAGTGTTCTGAGAGAATCCGTATATTCAACGCTTGTTTAAAAGATTTTTAGGGTGCAGAAATAGGCCGTAAATTGGGAAAATAGTGTCAAAATGTCTCCAATATATTCAAGAGTATTAAAACTGACAAAAGTGTAAAATTTCTACAATTACAATTTTATACGATTATTAATCGAATGCTTATTTGTTTTAAATATAATATTGAGTTTAAACAAGCGAACAGCTTCTAAAAGCTTAATTTTGCGAAAAAAAAAACATGTCTGCTGATCTAATGCAATCCAATTGGAAACGGATTAGTTTTGAAAATGAGCGAATATTAATATATAATATAATATACATATACCTATATAATATAGCTGATATGTTACATAATTAATACATAATAATTGTTTTGTTTACACACCGCCCTACAATAAATTTGTTTCCTGGCATTTTACTAACCTTCAAAATTTACAATTACTTGTGATTGGATGATAAAAATGTATGTCTATGTCGAACTGCTGATATAACTTTGCTTAATTTCAACATATTAATATAATTATAAAAATTAATTAATTTAATTAATTTAATTTACCATTATATCTGCCATCAATATGTGATAATTCTATATGATTGCAACTTGCCCACACTCCGCCTTACTGTTTATTTGTTTCCTAGCATTTTTTCATATTTTCGAAATTACCTACAACACATGATTTTTACGTTTTTACGTGCAAAAATAAGAAATATTTACCGTGGGAGCTTAAGTAAATTTTAATTAGCATTTTATCTATAATATTAATTATACTTCCACATAAATCCTCAGTTGGCTTCTGATACTAACTTACCAAAAGTGGCTGGAATTGGCGCAGATACAGACACTCAATTTTCAAAGAATCGGTTTGGAAATAAACTATAATACGAATATGAGAAAAACGCTTTCAATGAAAATTCCCAGAAAATCATATATAATTCGAACGATACAAAACTGTTGTTCTCCACATAGGATTCCTTCTATGCAAATGATTGCATTGTTAGTAATAGGAAAGTAAAGAACATCCCACGGTTTCCAGGGATGCCGTTGCTGATGATAATGTTCGCAGCAGTGTTTTGATTTTATTCTTGTGCCCTGCAGTTTTTGACTGCATGAGTAAAGGAAATGCTTGGTCACGTGTTTTTGTAAAAAGTTAAAAACAAAACATAAAATAGTGTTTTTTAATTACTTATTTAGTTAACTTACTTTTGTAGAACAACTGTGTTTAAAAAGTTCATCCGGCGCGAAACTTATAGGTATATGCAATCCCCCAAGTATTTCAGTCCAAAACACTAAGTACACATTCGCTATAGAATAAGTGCCAATGACTGAAATTTATAATTTATACGCTCGAAATACCCATTAAAAATAATCAGCTTCTTTTAGTAATCACACCCATAAATAGAACCTTGTCCTTAAACAGTGTTTGTACTAAAATAATATCTTCCCGTATCTATCAATTTCCACGGCATACCGTTTGAATAAATGTCAAAAAGATTAGGAAGATATCACTAAAGCAGGTTTGTAAGATTTTTCTTTAGCTTCATCGCCAAGTACATCAAATACAGAGAGGGGCACCAATTGCAATGCAATAATAAATTCAAATAACGTTTTTCAATCAATGTATTTCGTTTATTTGTTATTCTATAAAAAATTTCAATACTATCGGTTTAGAAGATGATAACCCGTAAATGACCTTAATGCTCATTCATGCATATGCTACACCTGATCGGAACACTATTCATTGCGGAATCGCCTCAATTATTGTTTAATTCACTGCTTCAAATTCAGTCAAATTGCTTGGTTTCGTTTTCTACACCTCTTGCTTGACATAACTCCATAAAAAGGAAGCCTAGTGCAGTCAGGTCAGATGACCTTCAGCGGAAAGTGTTTGGGAATTTGTGTTAGAGCTCCACCATAAACGGTCTGGTAATATGTGCAGTTGCTCCATTTTGCTGGAATCAGTTGCTGTTGAATCGGATACGTTTTCTTGCAGTTCTGGGTAAAAAAAAACTCTGTCAACATCTTTAATTAAAGGTCCCCACTGACACTGTGTTTATAGCACGATTCGTATGCTACACTTTATAGCTAGAATAACCCCAAATATATCCAAAATATGAAATCATGTTATAACTTGTTTAGACTGTCCACAAAATTAAGTAATTTCGCATGTCACGAAGTTTCCTCCCGTCTACAACTAATTTTTCATGCAACAAACAGCTGTTAAATGTGTCGAAATTAGAAAACACGAAAAAAGTAAATTAATTTCGCTGAAGTCTGGCTGAGCTATTATTTTAGTGGTAAAACATTGTTTTTTTACAATATCCTCACAGGTTGGTTTGCAGGTTGGTTTATTTTTTAGTTCTTTGTTTACAGCCTTTATAATAAGTTGATTAATTAAAAAAATATGAAACTACCATATCACAGATTAACATGAGGTCATTTTGAATTGGTTTGAAATATAAACATTGTTTGCCGATTGGTAATACAGAGTTGTTATTGGCAAAATATGAAATCATGTTATAGCTTGTTTAAACTGCCCCCAAAAATAAGTAATTTCGCATGTTACACAGTTTCGTCCCAACTACAGCCGAATTTCTATGCAACAAACAGCTGTTAAATGTGTCGAAGTTAGAAAACACAGGAAATTGATGAAGATGTACTTTTTCCTCACAACATTTTCTCAGTCTGGCTGAGCTATTATTTTGGTGAAAAACATTGTTTTTCACAAAATTTCCTGACAAATGTGATTTTTAGCATTGATTTATTTGTTATAAAATTATTTATTAACACCATTTATAATATAATAATTTATTTAATTAAATAAAAACACAACATTTTCATATGAAAAAATAATATGAGTCCATTTGAATGACTTATTTTGAATTAGTTTGAAATACAAACATTGTTTATCGATTGATAACGCAGAGTTGCTTTAAGATAGACTAAATTAAACGTGAAACAGCGGTTAAGATAATTTATTCAGGCACATTGAAAAAAGTACTCTGTATTATAGCACCGATTCATTTTTAACTGCTTCATCGCGAATGCCATTATTAGTTCATAGTTATTGCCGATATGTACTCGTATTTGGTTCCAGTATCCATTCAATGTATTTTAATATTATTATTCCCTTTTCTTTTAGCTTCCTTTACCAAATACCATTAAACAATTCTTTTTCATTCAAAATATTAATACGTTTACTAACACTACCAGATCATATTTTTTAGAAACAGTGAAAAAGATTGTGGTAAATTACCGTATTAAACTGATTTCCCACCAACTCAATTCGAATGCGACAAAGAATAATATCCGGAAAATATATCGACGCTGCAATTGTATTCATCAACAGGGTAAACAAAAATCCGCAGTAAAAATATGCTTTTTTCTATCATTAAATTGCGTTAAATTCATTATAATTTAGCAGTTATCAAGCATTTGCTAAACTTAATTCTGCGGATGAAAATCTGCTGTATTGCTATGCTCCTAAACTGTATCGCGCGTACAAATCATGTGATTTATAAACAAAATCACAATTTCTTAACGGAGGACTTCAGAAAGTTATTATTTTGCTCCCCTTACTGCGTTTTAAGAGAGTATTGCGGAGCATTTTTCCATATGAAGCCAGCGATCTAATATTCCTCATATCCTAACCCCAACGCAAAATGGCATTGAGTGAAACTATATGTAAGTCACTTCACCTCACTGAAATTTCCGTGCTGGCTTCGTTCAATACCCTTCATCTTCAAAGTTTTCCAAATTCAAGATGTCTACCAAATTTGGCGGTATTTAGTAAAACTGCTTGAAAGATATGAAGCAAAAAATTAAGGGATTAAATCTGATTCCTACCTAATAGACGTTAATCAGATCACAGAGAATTAAAAATCAATATGATTGAGAAAAATCCAGCCAACCGCAATTTTGGAAAATCGACAATTTACATGCGAGGTGTAAGGAAAAGCGTTGCAATCGAATGGGCGCTGGAAAACTTGTATTCGAGTTATTCGAAAAATGACTTTTTTTCAAAAATCTTCTTTTTAGGTATTCGACCAACAAAAATTCCGAATAAATAATAATTTCAGGTTTCCTCTACAGATCAAGATAATAGGAAAAAAGTACATAAATTTCTTAAGACAATGCGCCCTATAATGGAAAACAAAGAAGTATCACATTTTAACCTATTAGCAGTATTTTACCAGCGCACTTGGGTTTTGAATTTTTCTGTTTCTAAAGTAAAGTTAAATAAAACACACATAAAGCTATGATTCCGATTAAACATTTCACTATATTGCTTGCCATTATGTACGATATGCAATATTTAAATGACCGCCTCTGGATTGGTTGTGACAGTGGATCCTTTTGAGATAATTTTTTACCATTTTTCACCACATTTCGGGCAGTAGCCGAATACTTGACGAATGTTGATTTTTAAACTGCTCAAAGATTTGGGGATAGTCCTCGTAAACACGGTTTTTGACGTAGCCCCACAAAAAAAATTCTAACGGCGTCAAATCGCATAATCTTGGTGGTACCAATTGACGTCGCCATCAGCATCACGTGAAATTATACTTTCTGGAAACTTCGTATGCGATAAAGCCAAAATCGGTAGTGTTGAATCACGTTTGAATCACCACTTTTGTAGTAATTTTTAACTGTTTTTACGCGTTCTTTGGTCGTCAAACAATCCATATCCGTAAATGGCAAATCTTTCACTAAATAAACAACACTTCAGATGGCAGGTATTTAACAACTGACAGTCTTGCCAGACCGACGGTCTTAAAACCACTAAATGGATAACCTTGTATATCTTCTATTCTTCGGATGAAGATTTAAAAATCGGGCGCAGTAAAATCAGAAGATTTGATGTCAACGAAATGTAATTTTTTTTTAATTTGCTCTTTGGCGCAATCGTTGGAACCTCAGCGAGCTGAAAGGGATACTCACTCGGCGTAATTCTTGAAATAAAAATTCTGCCCATATCCTTAACTAATATTTGGATAGCAACATTCAAAACGTTTTCGGGTCTTGTAATTATTTCGCATAGTAAAATTTACTGTTGATAGTTACAGCGAACAAATATCGAACTTTCTCGTGTAGACAAAATGGATAATAAGTAAAAGAAATTTACATTTAACGCATGTGAACCGAACTTAAATACTGGCATAAAATTCTCAAAGGCCGGTGACAAGATAATGACTGGGCAGCTACTTGCTATATAATATTTAGTGGAAGTGAAAAATTATATCTACTTCATTTCTTCGGGCGAATGTAGAATATCCCCCCAAAAACTTAATATTTTCGACATGATTATTTACATTTAAAGTACGAGATATAAATTCTTATTGCACACAAAAAAAAATATGAAATATTAAATTTCACGGTGACCTCTTCAACCACGGTGCCCTATTCACAGAAACGGATATTTAAACTATGGCATCCCTAGTATGTATGTGTGAATATGAAGTTACGTTTCATAGTTTTGCATTCTATGAATGAATGAATAATCAGCAAATCTAAAATGGATTGCATTTCACGTACATCAGGCACATACTCGTACACATATGTGCACACGTTTGTGTTTACATTTCCATATACATATGTGAGGATTGTAGTTTAGAAATTCGTAGAAAGCATGTGGGAATCTTTGCTTTAAAATTCATATTCCTGTTAACATATGTTAGTGCTTGTACCAACTGCCTGTTCAAAACTTTAAAATGAATGGTAAGAAATTTATATCTAAAATTAATATATTTAGTTTTCTCGTTTATGCGAAGCCTTCACCACAGGATGGGGCTAATATTAATTATAGTTATCCATTAGTTTTATTTTCAAATGTTTGTTTGAAGTAGGATTTCGTAAAAGCCAAGTGTTGTGCACAACACGCAGTCATAGTCAGAATTACTTCCACAAAACATTTTTCAAAAATAGTTATAATTTTGTATTTGCTGAGAATAAATATATCTCCATCCGGAGGAATGAATGTATTTATCATTTGATACTAGAAAAATGTAATATTCAGTGGGAAGAGTCTTAGCTACCAAAAATCTTTTGAACAAATGTGTTTCATGACTTTTTAAAGCGATTAAGCGATTTCCATATGTTTGCCCTGCAAGCTTGTAGACAAGATAACTGCAGCAAATCTTTATTTAATTTCTTAAAACTTTGCACAACATTATAATCTGTTAACAGGGGATTATATGTAAGCTATATTGATCGACCTCTTCTCATAACTCCCACATAAATTTACCGATTTTCCCAAATTTCATTTTTACCTTCTAATTCTTCATTTGCAGACTGCAGTGATTTGAATTTCTGCTCATTATTTGGATCTTTAATTCTTGGTGAAATCTGAAAAAATCATTCGGTTAAATATGTATGTCCTTTCTGGTACCTTTCATACAAATGAAACCTAAATGGTTAGTACACGCGACTATGTTTCACATGAATGCCGATTCAACCCCTATCATTACTTGAGCGTGACCACCGCTCGGTGTCCCTGATGAAAATTTCGAATAATCGAGTAATCGACAAGTGTAGCTAATGCTTTTGATGTCATTAAATTCCAAAAATAAAATGCGTGCAAGCTCACTGAATGTGAGATGCTCTCCCATATCTCATTGGTGGATTGCAAATTCTCTTGCTTTTTTTTATCCTTGGGTTTATATCTCCCACCTGGTTTGTCTACATTCATTAAAATTTGGAACACGTTAAGGTTTTTCTAAGATAACGTCTAAAAATGAAAATGGACCGCATTGTCAATTCCCTTCAGGTACCTCTTATACAAAATGGCCTGTTTCCCAAATTTAATTTTTCCCGTAATTTTTAACTGAAACTGAATTAAACTTAATGTTTGTTCATTATACAGGGTGTCCTTCGGGAAGGTATGCTACTTTGTTTTGCCGCCATTTTAGTAAACATTAGTCTTGACAGTTCATATTTGGCAAATTTATTATGGAAAAATATTCGATAAACCAACGTGTTTTAATCGTTATAACATTTTATCAAAATCAATCATCGATTACTGGGACGATGAGAAAGTTACGTGAAACTTTTGGGAGAAACAACGTACCAACAAGACGCCCTATTTATCATGTAGTGAATGATTTCGAAGAAAGAGGGTCTGTAGCTGATAGGGCCAAGCATGGACCACAATGTACTGCAAGATCGGCTGAAAACATTACTGCTGCTCAAGAAAGTGTTCAAAACAACCCATCAACCTCAATTCGACGCCGTGCTCAGGAGCTTCGTCTTCAAAGAACAACTTTGGCCACAATTTTTTGCAACATGTGCAAAAACTACCTCAAAAGGATCCACTGCTGCAACCAAACCAGAGGCAGTCATTTAAATGACATTGTATTTCGTACATAATTGCAAGCATTACATAATCCAAGCATTATAATGCAATAATCATTTTACCGAAATCATAGCCTTATGTGAGTTTTATTTAACTTTACTTTTGAAACCGAAAAAAAGTGTAACTCTATATTTGCTGTTTGTTTTCATAATAAAAATTTCAAAACAACCACACTTTGTTTATAAAGCCACCAATATAACAACTAACAAAGTAGTTGCCAGTAATTATAATAACTAATTTAGTTTATTGGATTTCTTGAACTACACAAGCTCTGAACTGCTTTTAGTGTAGAGAATTTTGATTTCAAATTTATTTGCTTGGGATTAAACCAAAAAGCACTTTCTATTTACATTTTGAATACTCTCATTGTGCATGTGTGTGTGTAAGTGTGTTATATATGTATTCATACGTTAGTCTATCAGTTAAGTTTTACTTAACACAACTTTAATTGCAGCAATGCGGGATACTGAGAAACTAAATAACAATTTGCTTACTTCTTCCTCAGGAATTTTTGGAGGTAAAAAAAAAACAAATTCGGATTTCCACTCATAATTACGTAACAAGGCTTGAACAACCTAAATGAAGTGGGCATATGGGTTAATTAGTAATTACGGAACATGGAAGGATGGAATTGCTTGCCGAAACGTCTATGTAATACCTACTTATAATTTGCTAGGAACGAGTATATTTTAGTTAATGACGACTACGTCATGCGCTACATTTTATACTCATTTTATATATTCATATGTTTCAAATTGTACCTACTCTAACATAGAGCTGCCAAATGTATGTTTATGACAAGGATTGGTGCGTTCCGTTTTTGCGTATAAGGGCTGCTAAGGTCCAGATTTAGATGGTGTTGCACATTGTTATTTCAATATTTCAAGTTAAAAGGTCTCAATCCAACTAATACTAAAGCCAAGCTAGATTTTATTCTAGGAGAGTCTGCTTCTTCATTTACGACTGTAAAATATTGGGTAGTAGAGTTTAAACGAGGCTGTACGAATTATATTGCCAGTTGGGAAACACTTGTTTTGCCATTGACAGTAAATCGGCCGTAGTCACTGCCACCATTTCATTTTGTATATAATAATTATATTTTGACCGAATATCATCAAATCGATAATGTAATGGTTGACACATATTAATTGCTGAGTGACGTTAGTAATCTCTTCTCCATAACTCGCATTCTGTTTTGTAAATAATTTAACCGGGGAATCTAAAATTATATTGACAATATGTTGCTGTTAGCAACAAAAAAAATAATAGCATGATTGATTATGGATGACACCCCTGTACTCAATTTTCTCAGCAAATTTCTAGAAAGGATCTTAGGTACAAGTGAACCGACTTAAAACTGGTAGGGGCTACAATTTCGTTCTGCCAGACTTTAGATACCAGCGCCACCACTACCGGTACAAAATAATGTAAGCAAAGCTTTTCCATGTTCTTTCCTCTTGTGAACTATACTGTACTGTATACCAACTGCGTACCAACTCACCATCAGATATATGGATATGTCAAGATCGACTTCTGCTCATATATAGTGTATTTATATATTTTATTTTTGAGAGAAAAAACATATTTTAGTACAATTATCTTGCAATTGTAAGAACGGAAACTTGTACCTATCAACTACGATCGAATGTTGATTATTATTGCCGAATTTGTCAGGAACTGAATTTTGTGAAACAATTTTTTTTCTTTCGGACAATTTATTCCAGTTGTGACACTGCAACCAACAATATCGTAGTCAATGAGTCGACCCGGCATCAGAGAGATAGGCGTGTTCAAAATTCCAACTCCTCATATATAGTATGTTCTTTTTTCCAGTAATTTATTTCTATTTTAAAAAAGTCATATGCGTTGGAATGCCACTTTCGCGCTGTATTATTATTAAGGAATAACTTCTTCTAATTATTGGAAAAAAAAAGCTGAAAATGCCAATTTTTCCGAAATTGTATTTAGCACTTTTATGCGTAAATTTTTCTCTACTAAACCAACTTTTTTTTTTTTTTTTTTTTGTACAACCACGACCAAATTTTAGGCTGTCTCATAAAAAATTATATAATTTGGAATGATTTTTACCAATACTTATACAAACCCACAGTTCATTACAATATTGTTAGAAAAAAATCCTAACAAATTTTTCTAGAGGTATGTACTGTCCTTGTTTGAATAAATTCTGTCTACTTGGATAATTTAGCCGAAAAAATATTTTTGTGCCAAATTTTAACTTCCCAGCTGAAGCAGTTGGGACCTCCACCGTACTTTCAAAACAAATACGGATGGATGAACATGTTTAAATTGACTTAGATTTTTACGACAAACAAGAATTTATATCTTGTGGCACCTCAAATGAGTCTTTGTAGTTATTACAATTAGAATAATAAATTTCGTATACCCGCACCCACGACCGGTCATCGCATGATGGTTAGAATACTCGACTGTTATGCGTGCGAGTATTGTCGTGGCTTCAAACAACGATACAACTACTGGGTGATTTTTTAAAATTTAAGTTTTTCAGGTTGGCAGCACTGGTTGGTAATGGCATCCAAACGTCATGTGTCAAAGTGAAAAGTGGTCAGTATACTCTGCCATTTCAACATGGAAAGACTAATAAACGAACAACGATTGCAAATCATTGAAATCTATTATCAAAATTTGTGCTCTGTGACAAATGTGCATCGTTTGATACGACCATTTTATGGTTATCATAATCAACCTGCTGAATCAACAATTTGTGCTGTTAGCTCCAAATTTCGCACCAAATTTACTTTGTTGGACATAAAGGCATCGACTCGCATGCATAGAGTGCATACCGAAGAAAATATTGCAGCCGTAGCGACCAGTGTTAATGACGATCGTGAAATGTCAATTCCTCGCCGTTCTCAGCGATTGGGCATGTGTTACTCAATCACAAGATTGTGGGGTTATGTCAAATAGTTAATCTATGTGAACAATCCGAACACTATTGGAGCCGAAATGCTCGAAAAAGCGGTGAAAAATTGGACATTCCGAATGGTCATTTTGAGACGGAGCCGCGGACAACATTTACATGAAATTATTTTTAAAAATTGAATGGCAGAGACCAATTCATCGACTCGAAAAAAAAATGAATATATGATGCAAATTTGAGTGTTTTACTCGATTCTTAAAAAAAAAACTACGATTAAAAAATCACACTTCACATATCATTATTTAAGTGTCGACCACCTCGATTTGCCTACTGAACACTTCCAGCGGCCGAGTAATCCACAAGTTTGATTAATGCTCTTCAAACTGACGTTCGGAATTGTCGTTAAACTGTGTAAAAATTAAATGCGTGTAAGCTCACTAAATGTGAGAAGCTCCTTCATATTTCATCTGTGGAGTGGTACCTCTCACACAAAAGATCGTTTTCAGGCCTATATTCTTAGGTCCATGTCTTTCATTCAGTAATACTAAATTCAATCAGGTTTGATATACCTAAAATAGAGTCTTTGTGTGAAATTAAGTTGTATTGCCACGCCCCTTAGTGTACTACACAAACAAATTGTCTAATCGAGTAAAAAACAGTGAACCCTACACGATTTCTAAACGGAGATCTTCAGAAAGTTAATTTTGCTTCTTTTATTGTATTCCCATTGTAATTCAGAGTAGTTTTTTCCAAGAACATAGCGATGCTCCAAGTGCCTTCTGGCAGCCCAACGAACCAACTTCGAACCAACGCAAAAGGACGTTGGGTCAGTCAGTTCACTGACTGACTGAAATTACATACTGGCCTTAATCCAGTTATTGTAATTAACTTCAATTTATTTTTTAACAAAAGAATAATTATTTGAAGCGAGCATTTGGTTTTCAATTTATTTCTTTAATAAATACAAAGTTACTGTTGAATGTTGCTACATTATGAATTCAAATATCTTTTTTAATTAATATAAATTATATTCTCTTTATTCATTTTAAATAAAAAAACATTTTAATTCACTCTATTTGGTTGCATTTAGAAATAATTGAATCTAAACTGCCTCCACTCATCGTGACAATTGTGCAACAATGTTGCATACAGAGTGCTGCACCAATTGTACTACAATAAGAGATTGAGATCAATATATTTCATTTATTTTATTTTTTTATTGTACAGAAATTCCAATTTTATTTTATATAACTAATTTGTTTTAAAAATGATAGATCGTAAATGACCTCCATGCTTATTCATGCGACACTTGATCAGAAAATTATTCATTGTGACCGGAAGGATTGGAGTCGGCATCGCCCCAATTATTGTCTTAACGGACTGCCTCAAGTCCATGGATTCGTTTTGTAAACTTCTTGATTGACATAACCCCATAAAAGAAAAGTCTGGTGTAGTCAAGTCAGGTGACCTTGGCGGCCAGCGGAAATTGGAGATTTGTATTATTATATTAATTTGTTTGGAAATTTTTGTTGGAGCTTCGCCATAAAGACGCAGTTCTGGCTAAAACAAAACCCCTTCAATATTGAGAGTTGCAGCATGTTTGTAGCACGATTCATGCGCCACTCTGTATTTTTTTCTAGAGACTTGCAACTTATTCTCCTTATTGTTCGAATAAATTACTTTAAATCGTCGAATTATGGTGCTTTTCATGTGTGAACTTTCTCTTTGTAATAATGACTTCAGAAGAAAACAGGTGCAGGTAGATCAGTACGAATATATCTTTAGTTTCAACAGAATGTGGAGTTTCTTCGAACCAGCTTATTGGGAAATTTTAGATGTAATTCTGCTATAGCACGTCTGTCTGTGTGACAGAGTTGAAAGGGATTCCCTTTCCATATAATACTTTAAACAAAAACACTTTTAATATCTTAAAGGATTATTTGAATTGATTTTATTTTTTAATATAAAATCTAACTTACAATTTTGCAATTAATTCATATTAATAACTTGTAATTGGTTCAAAAACCATATTAAAATTCACAATTTAACTTAACTTTAAAGTTTTTTTTTGTGCAGCTACGATTCGGCAACATATAATATTAACCCGTGCCAAATTTCACGAAGATCCATACACGTTACCAGGATTATCCTGCTTGCCATCTACATACATATATGCTTACATATGTATATAACACTCAACTGAAACCACAATATCCAAGTGTAGGGTGCCCTACCCCAATACCAGGAAACTACTTAAGAGGATTTTAATAGGTATTAGCAGGAACTGTGCAGTAGCGACATATGTACATTGTTTATGTGTTCATGTTTGTATATATTTGTATGAGTGTGTTGTGTAGATGTGTCGAAGTTCCTTCCTGGTACTCCACTTTGGATGCTCGGTGTTTTTAAGTATCTATAAATTGGCAATTTGTAGTTATTAATATGATGACTGTGAATGTGAGCCCGTCTATTCGTGTGTGTGCGCTTTTATGTGTTTGCATGTAGAAGGATATTTCCGTTTCCTGTGCGTGTGCCTTACAACATTCACAATCTGGTTTGTGTTAAATGTTGTTGGCAGCGTTCCCATTTGTTAGAGTTATTATGGAGAAATAGATGGTAACATATGTATGCATTTCGGAACTTGATGTATAAATGCTGCCTTAATACCTTTGAATGGGGTGGGGGAATAACGACGTCCATGCGTCTGTGGAAGGAAATGAATTAAAAACTATTTAAACGAGAGATTTGTTAAAAACAAAAAATTTCATTTTCATGAGGATAACACCATAATGACGGTCGTTTCACTTAATGGTAGCATCTGGTTTAGGGGTCAAATATTTTTGGACATAAAGTTACAAATGGATTTGTATGCGAGTAGTATTGTGTGAGCCCTACCTCCAGAAAGTGACCGCCTTTGTACAAAAAATTGGTGATATATTAGTGTGAATAGGGATAGTCTTAAAATCTACAATCAACAAATTTTGCGCAATATTATCAAATACACCAAGTGGTGCAAAATATGGACGCAAACATATTTTTTTAATTTAAAAATTCATTTGTTAACTTTAAATTCGTCAAAAGTATGTCAAAATGTGCATGTCGAAATGAAAATTGTGGACGTTTTCTAAGAAAGTTTTATTTTCACTTCGGAATCTACATATTAAAGTGCAACGATTTTTTGCTTAAAAGTACCCAATAGTTTTCCTTTTTTTTGAAAAATTACATATTGGTATATCTTCACCCAAAGAAATGAAAGCGTATATCATTTGATACGGCAAAACATTTAATATCCAGAAGGAAGCATCTAAAGCACCAAGTGTCTTTTGTCCAAACATTTTGCATGACTTTTTAAGTCGATTAAGCAATGTCCGTCTGTCTGGCTGCCTGGTAAGCGCGGTAACTGTGGTAAATCTTTATGAAACCTCTGAAATCTTGGCACAGTCTAATATTTTACCACATTGTAAATGGAGATTATGAATTGGTTATATCGATCCACCCCTTCAGTATCTTCTTCTTCTTAGGTAGCGACTGGAATAGACATCCTTATCTATTATACGCCGCTCGTAGAAAATAATTCCAAGCGCTTCGATCTTCTGCGCTTCTCCTCCAATTCATCATAACACGTTTCTATAGTACTTCAAACGCTTGGTCTTTCCATTGGAGTTTTAATAACCGTCTTTTGCGCCGCCCATTGAGTTCATTGTCGAAAACTTTCCATGCTGGAGTATTTGGGTCCATCCGCACAACATGACTCAGCCAACGCAATCGCTGTATACTAATGCCTTTGACCACGTCGATGTCGGCAAATAGCTCATATAGTTCATTGTTTATGCGACGCCGATACTCTCCGTTAACGATGATGGGTCCATATATTTTCCAGAGTATTTTTTCTTCGAAAACTGTCAGTACTGATTCATCTGCTTGCGTCATAGCGCGTGATTTTGCGTCATATACCAAGACAGGTAGAACCAACGTCTGGATTTTTGTTTGTTGAGAGAATCGCTTTATTATTGAATCGCTTGCTTAGCCCATAACAACATCTGTTAGCAAACAATACTCTCTTCTTATCTCCATGCTGATATCATTCGGTTTGTTTACAGCGGAACCGAGGTAGATGAGTTCTTTCACCACTTCAAACTTACAGCTGTCAACGTTCAAACAGCGTCCCAAACGAGTAGACTATTTGTTCGTTGAAACTAATAACTTTACTTTGTCTTCGTTTACCATCAGACCCATTTTCGCTGCTTCCTTCTCGATGCTTGAGAAGGCTGCAGCAACATCTCGCAGTTTTCTGCGAATAAGGTCTATATCATCTGTATATGAAAGTAACATATGGCTCTTATTAAAGATGGTACCAGACGTGTAAACTGTTGCTTTCCTCATAATCATCTTTAACAGTTTGTTGAAGAGGTCGCACGATAGACTGTCGCCCTAACTAAATTCTCGTTTAGGTTACCCTTCTGGCATTTCCCATTCAAATTTGCCAAATTTTCGAAATTCAGTTTCTCCCCTGTAACTCTACGTTCGTAGAGCAGAGTAACTCAAATTAATGTCCATTATATTGGTTTCTAATGCTCTGCAGAATTTAAAAAATAGGCTGAATCACACCATACAAAGGGCCGATTATCCCATATATTCTTATATTCGAATGACCTACATTAAATTTAGTGAAATTTGTTGCACACTGAACGCTTTCCAAAATAAGGTCTCACAATGAAAATATACAATATTGCCGCAACCCTTCTGATACCTCTCAAATTACAAATTGCCGAATTTCCGAAATTCAATCTTTCTCCTGCAATGTTTAATCGGTAGCCTAGAATATTATCTTAGGTATTAGTTTATAACTCTCTGTAAGTCTTATAAAATATTTTCCAAGTAACCATCCACTTACTTTGCTTTCCACACAAATGACCGATTTAAGTCACATGCGAGGCGGCCCCATAAATAGCCGACCTAACAAAGAAAACACAAAGTTGAGAACATTTTTCTTTATTGTTCAATCGATTCTCAATACACTTTTTAAAGCAATATTCAATAGTTTCTATATCCTGTTTATAGTAAGAGCTGTCAAACTCCTTAAAATTTCCATCAACCACAGACTCCACCTCTTCATCGTTGGCATGTTTTTTACCACGGTATAATTTTTTCGAGTTCAGAAATAGAAAATAATCCGAGGAAGCTAAATCTGGGGAATAAGGTGCGCGATGAAGCAATTCAAACTTTATTTCATAAATTTTTGCCATGGCAATAGTGGTTGTGTGAACTGGAGCATAGCCTTGATGAAACAACACTTTCCCTTTCACCAAATGCGCCCCTTTTTCCATAATTTCATTAACTAAGCGCTGGTTTTTCTTTTCTGAAGATAATCAAAAACAATAATCCCAATAATCCCATGTCAAAAAACTGAAGCCTTGATCTTACCCGTAGATTGTCTTCGCCTTCTTTGGATACGATTCCCCTTCTTCCCCTATTCCAGTTCACTGCTTTTACTGTTCCTTTGTCTCAGGTGTGAAGTGGTGGACCCACGTCTCATCCATGGTTATAAATCGATGTAAATATTCATCCCCAAACACTCTAATGAAACACCTTCGCGACACTGTTGTTGGTCTATTGAAAGCAAGCGCGGCACCCATCTTGCGCACTGCAAGTGCTTATCATTTCAGCTACGTGTAGTTTCCAATACCATTTTGTGCAAATTTTTAACCATGTCTGTCGTAGGTACCTCAATTAGTCGGGCTACTCAATGTTTTACAGTCGTAAACGAAGGAGCAGAGTCCTCCAAAGTAGAATGTAGCTCGACTTTAATATTGGTTGAACTGAGACCTTTCAAATGGTGACCAATCTTGTTCATGTTTACAAATTCACTGAGATCGTCAACTTTTGATGGCTCAAACAAAAAAAAAAAATAGCTTAGTTCTAATACTGGTCGAACTGAGACCTTTCAAATGGTAATATTGAATTACAAAGTGGTTACCAATTTTTTCCTTGTTTACAAATTCACTGAGATTTTGATGGCTCTAATAAAAATACTAAACAACGTGGCGCCTTGAAACTCAAAACATAGATTTTATAAGGTTGCCACTTTTCATCAGAATAATTTTATTTCAAATTACTATCTACATCTATACGTCAGGTCGACTAGTTTTGGGATCGCCCTCCTATTCGTATCTTATCTTGCAAGCATTTTTACTGAATTGCATCAAATTTGGCACACATTAAGTGATTGGTGAAGTAAGTTTCATGAATGAATATGGAGGACATTGTCAAGGCCCTTCTAGTACCTCCCACGTACATTGAACTACTATAATGCACTTCGAAGACTGCAGTTACTTCAAATTCGTCAATCGTATAAGGCATCAGTGGATCCTCTATAATTTCTAAACGGGAAACTCCAGGAAGTTATAATTATAGTTCTTTGATTGAGCTTTAATTCAGATAATTTTTTCGCATAAATCTAGCAATTTATCACGTCCCCCTCTAGCATCCCTCACACTTTTGCACCAAAGCAAAAGGTGGTTGGGTGAAGGTGTATGTAAGTCAGTCCACCTCACTAAAATTTCTATACTGTTCTTTGTGTTATACTTTGTTATACTTTTGAAACCGTAAAATGAATAATCCGATATATATTACTTCAATGTTGCTTCGTCGTATACCCGTATATGAATTGAATGTACTAAATCTATGTTTCTGCTAAAAGATCACATTGCATAATTAAAAAATCACATAATTAAAAAGATTATTATGTTGTTCTATGTGATAGATAAATAAAACACATTCAATATAAAGGGCACAATCGCCATGAAAATCTAGAAACATGGTTCTATCGATCGCGAAATTTTCTTATTGTCTAAACTCGTTAGTTTAGACAATCAATTTTATAATAATTTTATATTTTTTGTCTATTTATTGAATTTTGCTAACTGAAATCCGGCTCGAAGGACCATGAACAAACTATGATGAGCGTTGAAGGGGAATTGCGGGGGTGATAGCTGATGGATCTGGAGTGGACTGTATGCGGACTTGGTGATGAGTAGCCAAGTGGTAGGGGCAGGTAGAGGAGACTACTATTCCAAATCGTGACCGGTCTGTGACCTAATTGTTATAGTTGCTTTTTTTAGAAACGACTATAGCTTTGGACTTCGTATATATTTTCTTAGAGAGAAGTTATATGTGATGAGCGTGCGAGAAAATGAAAACAAAAGAATTAGTAAATTCAATTCGTTTATTTTAGCACTATTCAGTTTTATCCATCATATGGTGAGCACTTATTTTATCCAGGTTATGACTGCAAGTAGGGAAGTAACATCATCCATTCAACACGAAGATGGTAAACTTCTGAAGATGGCAATATGAGATTTGTTACATGTGCTACTTATGTGGACAGATATGCAGTTTGACATGAAAGTGTTTTCACAAAGGAAATTGTTGATATTTTTTTACTTTAAGGCTTAAAAAAACAGGCTTTGTCTCAACCTATTATCTTTATAAATTAGTTAACGAAAATTCAAAACTTATTCATAGAGCTTAAAAAAATAACAAAAACAAAAACTGAATTAAATTCAAGTGACACGAAAGTGTTTGCACAAAAGTAAATTAAGTTAAATACAGCTATTTTAAGTAGTTTAAATTCAAAATTAGTATTTGGTGTATCCACCGTTGGCTCTAATAACCGCTTCCAATCTTCTATTCATCGAGTTGATAAGCTTTTAAACATATTCAATCGGAGTTTTCTGCCGAGGTCTGTTTTATTTATTGGTCGTCGCTTTGCGGTCCGTTTTTTTTAGATCGGCCCACAAATTCTCGATGGGATTGAGATCTGGACTTTGAGCAGGAGTGTCATACACCTTTTTACAATTATACAGTAGCCAACACCCAACTGTGTGAGCCTTATGCTTAGGATCATTATCTGGGTAAAACTTGAATGTTGGTTTACCATCGCTAAAAGCCAAAAATTTTTGGGCACTGGTCACTAAATGTGTGCGTAAAATGTTCAAATATTGTGTGATATCCATTGTGTTCTCAATAAAGCACAAGTCGCTCACCCCTTTGCTTGAGATGGACCCTCAAACCATCACCGAAAGTTTTCCAAAATTTACTGCCGGTATTATGTTTTTTCATCCAAGTGTTTTTAACGGCTTGCGCCACACTCTGTTGGGTCTATCATTGTAATAAAGCATCATTTTGGTCTCATCGCAAAATATAGCTTCATCCCAATATGAGTCAGGCTGTCCCACGTGCGTCCTGACAAATGTTAGGTGTCTATTTATGTGCTCAGCCGACATCAATGGTTTTTCCCAGGCAACTCTGGATGAGAAGTCATTCCGTTTTAAAGCTCTGCGAACACTTTCGCGAGAAATTGTAATGCCATATTCATCTTGAAGCTCGCTGGCAAGCGTTCTAGTCGATATTGTTGGATTATGATTAATTTTTCGGGTTATAATCCGTTCTGCTTTGCAGTTGCAGGTTTCGTATGCAGTCTTCCCTCATTTTCTGCCCAACTTAAAACATTATAAACGGTTCTCTTAGAAATCGCAAACATTTCTGCAATCTCCGGGACCGTTTTTCCAATGGAATGGCTATAATAAACCAACTGAATCATATAAAATGATAAACGTTTTCCAGGCATTTTTTAATTTTTTCAGATCTGTGTCTAATCTGCATCAAAATTAGTCAAAACATTGCATCAGCCTCAAATCTGTGTAAGCAAAATGCCAAAAAATAACAATAAATGCGAATAACGCGATGAGTAGAAACTAAAACGAACGTTTATTCAAACACTTTCGTGTAACTTGAATTTAATTCATTTTTTTGTTGTTGTTATTTTTCTATGCCATATGAATAAGTTTTGAATTTTCATTAATTAATTTATAAAGATGTTAGACTAAGTAAATAGCTGTAATAAAAAAAAATATTGAAATTTCAACCACGACCTATTTTTTAAGCCTTAATGTAAAAAAATATAAACAATTTCCCTTGTGAAAACACTTTCGTGTCAAAATGTACGTCCTGAAAGCTGCGTAGGCCTTTTATAAAAACAGATCCAGGGATCATCGCAATTGTAAACAGGATTTGATTGCATTTGGAATGTTTTAGAACGCTTGAACAAATAGTCGTGACGTTACCCATTTAATTCAGATTCTATTTTAACTAAGAAATTCAATATTAATATAATGTTACAGTTATAGAAAAAGATTGTTATTTTACCTTTGTGAAGGCGTTACAGTGCGCAGTGTCTGTTAGTAGTGTTATAATTACATAATTTGAAAAGTCTGAGAAGAAACAGATAGAAGTTTCCAAATCGAATGTGTCCTACGTTATAAAAGATAATCTACACATATAAGTTTGAAAATAAATTCCATTACAGTGCTTATGTTCACAATTAATGTAGAAACCCAATTTCATTAACACAGCTAACAATTTTTTCCCAGATTCTCCAATTTTGACACACAGAGTGCAGCCTCTATTGCATTTGGGATGAATCCTGTCCTTGTGCTAACTAGCACGTCAACTATGCTTGTACGAAATTTCATCAAAATCGAACAAACTGTTTATCCTTTTTTTCCAACTTCCCATTGTGCATTGAGATTCGGTTAATTGGCATCCCAAAATCACGTATGTACTTGTATGTGTAGGCACTTGTGAATTCATATGAGAATGTTCTAATTCCATGCTTACTCATACTCATGGCTGTCAAACATTCATCGATCCTTGTACACATAATAGCCTTCATTAGTATCATTCACAACATTCAAACAATTAGTAAAGTAAGAAGCATATGTGTGTCCACGAACTTTGGTCATTAAAACAAATATTTGCCCTTTCATCAGATCGAGACGTATGAAGTTACGAATTACATTACACTTTCACTTCATTACTTCCGCACTTGTTAAATACACACACGTATGTACGTTTACATTAAAATATATTTGATCACACCATGTGAGATTTGCAATGAAGGTCATATAAAAGTCCAATATTCAATAAGGCGATTATATTCTGAAAAAGAAAGTCCATTAAAATTAGAACCTTCTGTGTGCAGTAATAGTTTGATTGACTGATTATATGGACCACATTACGTATGAGTGATTTGAGATTCTTACAAGTGTATGCCTCATTAGGCGAGAGATTCATCATTTGCCATCAAGTGAGCCATTGACACAAATGAGTACGGGCAAGATAGGGGTCTTTTACGGTCATTGAATACGGTATAGTATTAATGCATAATGGCATGGGGAGTGATGAGAACCCTTCACCTCAACCAGCTAAAAAAAACTCGAAAGCGGCAAAAACGGTGGCATGCTTGTAGCCGTAAGCTTGATCCTGGCAATGAAAGCGCAGAAGAAATTATTAAATTAAAGAATAATAAAAATATTAGGCAGTATCAAATTCTAAAAAGTTTCATAAAATCTTACGGTAATTATCGTGTGCACGAGCTAGCCCGCCGGGCGGATCGACACAAGAATTCCATGAACACCTGCGACTCGCAGACGCCGGGCTCTTTTGTCCGCCGATGTTATTAGCTGAATTCGATAAATGTTTTCATAGTCATATTTTATTTAACAAAGTGTCTTCATAAACAATTTTTATATAAAAAAAAATCTTCATAGACAGTTTTCATATAAAAAGTGACTTCATAGACGCTGTTCATATGGAGAAGTGTTTCCATTAACACGTTTCATATAGAAAATTGTCTTGATAGACACTTCTTATATAAAAAAGTATCTTTATACGCGCTTTTAACATAGAAAATTGCTTTTCACACAGAAAAGTGTCTCCAAAGACGCTTTTTACATCCAAAGGTGTCTTTTTGTATATAAAAGTCTTCACAGACATTTTTCACACAGAAAAGTGTCTTCATTCACATTTTTCCCATATAAAAATGTCTTTATTGATGCTTTTCACATAGAAAAGTGTATTCATAGATACTTCTCACATAGAAAATTGTTTTAGTAGGCACTTTTTATATAGAAAAGTGTCTTTATATACGCTTTTCACGAAGAAAAGTGTCTTCAAAGACCCTTTTCACATCAAAAAGTGTCTTTATATGCAATTTTTGTGTAGAAAAGTCTTCATAGACACTTTCAACAGAGAAATGTGTCTTCATAGACGCTTTTGACAGAGAAGAGTGTCTTAATAGATGCTTTCACATAGAAAAGTGTTTTTATAGACACTTCTCATGTAAAAAAGTGTCTTCATTAACACTTTTTATATAGAAAAATCTTCATAGACACTTTTCTGTATGACACCGTTCACAGACACCGTTCACGTAGAAAAGAGTCCTCATAGACAAGTTTCATGTGAGAAGTGTCCTCATAGGCACTCTGGAGAGTTTTTGGGAGAATAATGCTTTGCAAAATGTATGGAACCATCTCCTTAACGGAGAGTTTTAAAGTCGTATGATTCATGAGATGTATGAACTGTATGCCGATATTGTTGTCGGTAAGTACAGCAAAATAGAATGACAAAACAGAACTTTGAACGGCACTCGGCATTTTTTACTATATGAAACCAAAATACTG
>JAHXMU010000648.1:172493-202730 GCA_019455685.1 Philornis downsi | reverse complement strand
TTGTGGGGAACGGCATCGGCTTCTAACATAAATAAGCTACAGAGAAGACAACCAAGAATACTGCGCCAAATTTGTGGTGCCCCATGGTATATTAGGAATGATAACATACACAAGTATTTAAACATTCTTTATATATCCGAGGAAATAAGAAAATTAAGCAGGTCATATGTATCGAAGTTGTCCTCCCACTCAAACCCACTCGCCCAAAACCTTCTACATTTTCCCGGTCATATACGGCTAAGAAGAAAGGACACGCTACACTTGATCCGGTGATAAAAAGTTCGGCTCACCAAAAATAAGATCCGGCAATGGCAGGATACTTTAGTTTAAGATAGGATTAAGATTTGAATACTTTTTGTAAATTTCAAAAGAAAGATTCAATAAAGAAAATGAATGGAAAAAAAAATCGTCATTTGTACGGAAAATACCAAAAGGGGTGGAGTTAATAGGTCACTTTTTCCAATTTTACGTGCAATTATGAGGCAATGTAAAGGCTTGCTGCAGGTTACGGGTGGGGAGTTCTAGGGAAAAAATTAAATCCCGAAATCTGCCTATTGGTATAAGAGCTACCGACAGGGGTAGGCTGATATAGGGTGCAAAGTTTGAAAAAGTTCCAAGAAGATTTACGGCAATTATCGTGTCCACCAACCAGACAGACGAACATCGCTCAATCCACGTAAAAAGCCGTGAAACGCATTTGATCGAAAGATATTTCGTGCTCCTAACGCTTCCTTTTGGGGGTTGCATTTTTGGTTGTATCAAATGATATATACTTTCATTCCTCCGGGTGGTGGATATAAACAAAATATTGATTTTTGCTAAACTAGTGGGATTCTAAGGGTGTAACCGAAGGCCGCTATCAAGTATTATAAAGTGAGGTAATGGACAAAAATGTGACCGACAGTGGCGCTATAGTTATTACACATTATTTGAGCGGCGATCACCTCGATGTGTCTGACGAACACTTCGAGTAGTCGAGTAATCGATAAGTCTTGTAAATGCTTCGAAAACTGTGACGTTAGGAATCGTCGTAGAACTGTATTTACCGTTAAGCGAATCTAAGATTACAATGAGCGTAAGCTCATTAAATATGAGAAGCTCTCTCATGTCTCATTCATGAGATGCAAAAGAATTTGTTTTTCTTTTTAATGGACAAAGTTTAAATTTGCAGTCCTTCCCCTGAGGGAGAACTATTTTCTATTTCCAAACTTGAACAATTGACTCGGTGATAAAATATTTGCCAACAATGAAGAGGTGGAAGCTATTTTAAGGAGTTGATGATTATTTTAAGAAGTTTGACAGTTCTTAATATGAAGGCTATTGAATATCGATTATGTTGAAAAATGAAGAAAATTTTTTCCAACCTTTTTGTGTCTTCTTTGCTAGGTCAGCCAGTTTTGCGGCCGCCCTCGCATCTGTATGTTTGATTGTGTTCTTATGATGAAATAATAATCAACTGGCCGTGCATGCGGCCTTTATCATAACATTAAAATGTTAGTTTTCTGGCACAAGGATATATTTCGAAACAAAAATAAAGTTCTTAAATTTTGATGATCTCATTTTTATATTGATTTGTATATTAAACACATTGTTTATTAAATTTATTTAAAAATACTACATTAAAATTTTTTTTTAAGCATTTTAAAAAGGTGAAAATAATCGAATTTCCCGAATCGAAAGTCAAAAATGCGAAAAATCGACATTTTGTGTCTATAGTTTCAAATTTGCCCATAGTTCTAATTTGTGTCCATAGTTCCTATGCCTTGTAAGTTTAGATTTAACGAGGGACATACATTGACTATTGAAAAAGGCCGTAAACACAAAAAGTTTTGAAAATTTGGCAGAAGATCCCCAAGAATTGAATACCGCGTTGATAATTATATCCACATTTGATTCTGACAAAATGAAAACTCCAACTGAAGTTATCTTAATGTGCATATTGGGTTTGGATGACACTTAGGGATTTCCAAAAAAAAAAAAACTCCTCTCCAACATCAAAAGATGTCGCTAAGGTTTCATTTCAACTGTGATACAATAACAGGCACAACGTCCACATCCAGATGCAAAGTATGCAGCACAAAATGTTCACAACTTCATAACACTGGTAATCAGTGCTGTCAGAACTTGATAGTGAAAAAGCCAAAATTTTCTCGTAAAAATCTAAAAAATATAGAAAAGCTAACTTTTGTAAGAAAATTGTTCTAAGTTCTATTAACTGAGATGTATTCATATTTATTGCCACATCGTTTTTCATTAACTTGAGCGCGACAGTAGTTATTTTTAGCACAAAAGTAGAATTATTTTAATTAAGTAAAATAATTTCTGGCTTTCCATATGCTAAAATAAGTTGCAATTATATATTTAGCGAAAAAACCCATAAATAATATAAGATATTTATGGAAAAAAGAAAAAAAATGTAAGTCAAAATTTTTGACTTGAAACTTTTATTTCATTATAATGCTTGAGCCTCTGGACTACCAGAGGTAGTCTACCTGGACTACCTTTCGAGGTAGTTTTCGACCACTTTTTCGCATTTAAATGTTGGCCTGGTTTGGGAAAGAAGAAAATTTGCAAAAGCTATAAATGGTTATATCTCACAAAGGAAAATGGGACTTGGCCCATATTTTGTTCTTACAAAAAGGATTTCGTCTATAGAAGAATACGCCGATGACACGATCCCCATTTAATCCATATCCACAAAAAGAAGTCCGGAGCAGTCAAATCAGGCGACCGTAGAGGCCAATCAGCTTCACCATTTCTTGACGACTGCCACATATGAACTGTCAAGACTAATGTTTACCAAAATAGCGAGAAAACAAATTAGTAACCTTCCCGACGGACACCCTGTATTATTATAGGCAAATATTTAAATGACTGATTAAATGACTAATTAGGGATTACAACGGAAAAATTAAATTTCGATAAATCGGACGGTTTGTGCGTGCGAAACCAGATGGTAATGCCCTCGGTGTCCATTCACAGAACTTCATTCATCGAATGCATAATGTGTGCCAAATTTAACTGAATTCAGCGTAAGTAATATAAAGCTAAAAATATACGGATTCGGTAAATTGTATTGGCGGTACCAGAATTGGCGGTACCTCAAGGCTTATTGGGAATTAAAAGTCAATGAATTGAACAAGAACTTAGGTCACTGCAGCCTAACGATTAGACGAAGATTGCAGAAGAAGAATTGCATTTCGGAAAATCGGGCAATTTGTATGGAAGGTACTGGAAGGGGTATAACAATTGTGCCCATCTTCATCGTGACATCCTCAGCATGTACCAAATTTGACTAACCTTAAGGAATATGAATCTAAGAATATATGGGCTATATTAGGAGGTACCAGAAGCAGCGTGGCTTGTCGGCCAAGTATTATAAACAAGTGCAATGGACGAAAATTTAAGTTAGTCTAGTTCACGAACGTGAAGTTATAGGCAAAATCTGAATTTCTGAAATTCAGATAATTTGTATGAGTAGTACCAGAAGGGGTAGGTCGATGAAGCCCATTTATCCTCCCCGCTACGATCTGGCAAAATATAAGACTTTACCAAGTTTAATAAGGGTTTACGACCGCTATCATGCTCAGCAGTCAGTCCGCTAAGTAGACAGACATCGGTCAATCGACTTAAAAAGTTATGAAATATATTTTGCGAAAAAGAACTTGGTACTTTAGACTTCCTTCTGGATGTGAAATTTTTGACCCTATCGAATGGTAAATACCTTAATATTTTCGGTGAAACTGTAAAAAAGTATTGGCATAGGAAACTGGAATATTTTTCGGAAAACGCTTTTGAAAAATGTTTTGATGATTGGGTTAGTCGTTGGCATATACGAGTATGTATTATTTCGGAAGGGATCTCCTTTAAAGACGATGCAATAGATATGAATGAATAATAAACATTTCGCATTTTCTTTCTTGATAGAATTGATATCGATGAACGTTATACTTACACATGACTTTCGAACTATATACTCGTATGTATGTACGTACGAAGTTTAAACCTTAACCTACTTCGGAGTTAGAGACTCTTAAAAATCCCTTAATCGAACATAACAAAGTTTTCAAGTGAAACAACTTTTTCCAATACACTTAGTATGTATTTAGTTTTTTTTTGTACATCATATATATTTATATATATATAAGTACATATTATGTGTATATATATAGCAATATTTATATTTGAGTTTTGTAAAATATCGCTTATAAAACTTAGAACGAGGAAAGCATTAAATATTTCAATATCAAACAATCCAATAGTTATTTTATAATACAAATATGGTTTTATAAACATTCAATCGATGTAGACAAAACTAATACGACGAGTAGAAGAAAATGAAAATCGAGCCGAAAGATATTCTCATATCCATTTATTAACACAATTTCAGTTACATGAATACATGCATACATACATTCGAATTAAGAACGTACAAATTAGAAAATAATGAATGTGGTATAAAAATTATCAAACCTATATACACAAAAATTCGTACGTGCATTGCGGAGACGCAAGGACGCAGCTTGGAATTGGAAATTTGATTAAAACTGTGATAATTATTCATTTGTAACATCAAGTAACTTTAAAAAATGTTGATATTTATTATTTCCGAGATGATATCTTGGGGACGAAAGCAATTACAAATACATCCTCCATATTTTCTGATAACACTGTGCTTTATAAAAATAGAATTACTTTTTGTATCAGAGTAAAACATAAATCAATTCTAATATTATATCTCATTCAAAAATTGTGGTATACAGTAATTCAATCTTTTCACAACTTAGTAGATACTCTGCAGAATTACGAGGAATAAAGTGAAAGTTAAATCAAAGCTTAAATCGAGAAAATTCTGACTATATGTATTACTGAGAAGAGCCACTCATCCCTGATTAATAATTATTAAAAATTACATCGTGATAAAAAAAAAGTATTCTATTATAAACTTTAACACAACAGTCTATTAGATATTAAAAAAAACACTAAACAATTTTGCATTAGAAAAAGTTTAAACTGGCATTTTTGCCGCATTAGAGATATGCCCAACGTCAAAATTTCTGTTTAGATTAATCTGCATAAATGAAATCAGATAATTTTTCACAAATTCTTGAAACTATATACATATATTTAATTCTTAGCTTTTCATTGTTGTTTTAAAGATCAACAAAACAACACCTCCGCATTAATATACTCCTTTTAACGTTAATGTGCTAAAGAATTTCCCCTAGACATCAATTCACAATCTTCAATGAGGGCTTAGAGAATCAAATATGTTTCATTCTGATCCAAAATTTTCATATAACAGTGTATTATTTATTACTAATTACAAAAAAGTAGGAAATTCACTTTAAATTCTCAATTGTGGTATGATAATTTTCAAACTTGCATAATTCTTAATTTGAAGGAAAGAAATAGAGTTAAATATTACTTTTTCGCTTTAGAATTGTACAAAAACATTTTGTATTTTTTTAATGTGGCCACGGTATAAATCAAAACTGAACTTAAATATAATTACATGTAAAACTTATAGATATTTTGTAATTTGTTGATGCTGCAGAAGTTCTTATATTTCAAAATTTAAAACATAAATTAAACTAATTGTGGTGGATTTTATGAACGGTTGACTTGCAAAATTAAGGAATAATCAAGTCGAAATAAATTATAATTGTTGACGGGGACATTGTAATAGTATGCATTTATTATTGCAGCAGTTATGAACTATAATTATGGTTTTTTACATGCTAGAAAATAAACCTATATATGTCTATGGTGATCCGTGCTATTTTTTGCATTCTTCATTTAGAAGCTTATGTATGATCTTGTTGGATGTCCGAAAGGTGGATAAAATGGAGTTATTACATTTAATTAAGTTGGCGTGGAAATATGTATGGTATAGATTGATTAACGAATGCCTTAAACCTGTAAAGAGAGAAAATTTTTCGTTAATGTGTCAATTTTTCTAATTAATACAAAATGTAGAATGTAAAAGGTTGTATTAATGTCAAACGGAATTTCGTTTGGTCACGTTTGCATTTAACTCCATGTCCATGGGGCCAAAATTAATGTATAATGCAGAAAATCTCGAAATTCCTGTACCAAACAACTACCAGAACATTAATTACTTTTCGGTTCCACGGAAAACTTCGAAAGCTTACCTCTAACAACCCTGTGTTGGCATTGGAAGTCGAGTTGTCCGTCTGCATATTCTATTTGAAGCATGGTATGTAGTTCAAACAAAACTTTCGCCTACGGATTGGTAAAAAGAAACTCATACCGTTCGTTTCGTTGTAAGCACCTTGGGGTACGTTCCCTTGTTGGGAAATCATTTGTAGTTTAACATAACGGGTCGTTTTATGACTTCTTAGGAGTCACATTAGTATCTACATAACCTATGAGGTTATTTGATATGGTGTAAAAGTTTAAGTTTTTATATTTTGTCAATTTCAATATAAACAGACTAAAGTCTTATAATTGGCGATGGCGGTTTCTTGGCCAGATAATTCGCATCATTGAAAATAACCCTAAACCCGAAAAAAATTAAAACATTCGCCTATTTCTCGCCCATTTATCTCTACACGGCAGACATTTTTTGGAAACAAGTAAGAAAATACACTAATTTTTGTATTTAAAACATCTAAAATTCTGTTGCCTTCAGAACAACAAACATTTACTGAAACATTAATTTTCGTGGGAAATAAACATCCCTGTGATATCAGTTCCAACTAATGGAAACTGGCCCAAACTTTTAGATGTCGAAAATTTCGGTAGGATCATAAACCTGTGTTCCTTATTAGAAGTGAAATTTTCATTTGAACTGGGTATTCCACTCGAAGATAATGCTGCAAAACGGAATGGAGATGGTAAAAATTTGAAGACAAGTTTTCAATTATAAGACTGATATTACCATCATTGATTAATTGATTGATAGCTTTGATAGTCGTTATAGCGTAGGCTACCAATCCGAAGATGCCACCTTCAATTCGTTGCTAGGCACTGGTCAACATTTTACTTAATAACAACTGATCGTGATCAAGATTTTGACAGTCAGATTGCTCAAGAGTCAGGGGAAAATAAAAACGGTTGTTAACATTACAAACCGCAGTACAAATGTAAAAATCCGAGAGCGCTGAAGGAAGAGAAACTCACCAGAATATACTACCATGCATACAAATTTGGAAATATTCATGAGACAAATAGAGTTCCAAAACCATAGAATAATTGCATGATAATCGATTGAGCTGTGTTATTATATAATACAAACGACTAATGTTAGAACCTCGAAAGGTGGGCGCGATAAGAAGCGATTTTTCCAAATTCGTACTTTTAAGAATAAAAACAGACATGAAATCATGCGACAAGAGGAGATCTTTCGAAATTAGCACCGAAATTTGTAACATTGCCAAGCTCAATTGCCTCTAGGGGGCGAAAACATTGTAAAAAGAGGCAAGATAACTACCAAGGCCCAGCTCAGAGATCTACATAGTCCTGCCATATGTTCTGTTACAAATATAAAACGCGATAAAAAAAACCAATATTCATATTGTATTCAAAATTATTTCATTTATTAGAAGACAATATTGGTTATTAAAAAAAATTGTATTCACTCGAAATGGCCGCCTTTTGCTTTAACACAAGCTTTCAAACGGTGTGGGCATTGGGCTATAACCGCACGTACGATTTCCATGGAGATCGAGGACGCTGCTCTGGTTAATGCTGTTTGAAGGCTTTCCAAATTTCTGTGGGGAGTCTTGCAAGCCATATTCTCCAATTCTGACCACAAAGCATAATCCAGTGGATTGAGATCTGGACTCCCTGATGGCCAATCTTCTGCTGCTATAAAGCCAGGAATATTGACTCTGAGCCACTCCTGCGTGGTTTTAGCTTTGTGCGCAGGAGCAGAGTTCTGTTGGAAGATCCATCTACGTCCATTGAAAAGGGTATTGGTCAAACCCTTCACAACACCCTCTAACACATCTTTTTGGTAAACCTTTGCACCAGTTTTTACGCCCTTTTCACAGAAATGGAGGGCTGTGACACCATGGTGGGAGACCCCTCACCAAACCATTACGGAAGAGGGATGATGGCCACGTTGAACCCTTAGAACAACTTTTTTCGCTTCCTTAGATGAAGTGGCATAAATCTTGTCATTTTGTTTGTTGAAAACTTCTTCCACGGTAAAAATTTTCTCATCCGCAAACAGAATGTTTTCATGGCCATTGTCCGCGTGCCACTGCAAAAGTCGCTTGCATCTTTCCAGCCTAATTTTTTTTAGCTGAGGAGTTAGAAGATGCCCCGTGGACCGACGATAGGCTTTCATATGCAGATCATCCCGAATCAGCCTAGACATGGATTTATTTGATATATCCAATTCCTTGGACATGATTTTCTGCTTTCTAAGGTGATTTCTCCGAATTCTTTCACACACTACCTTTACTACCGCACTCGTACGGACAACGCGCGGGCGACCACTGTTGGTCTGTCTTCTACTCCACACAATTCGCCGAAGCGAGTAATAGCAGGATAAACGAACATTCTTGATATCCCGAGTGGTTTTAGCAACTCGAAAATCTGGCCAGCACTCTTTCCGCACTTATGCAACGCTATTACGCCGACTCGATTCTCTTTAACACCCCACTCCATGTTAATAGATTGCAAACTGAAACCAAACTGACTAGTATTCTTCACTATCAGTGCATATGTTCTGAAAAAAAGTTAACGGTTCTATTCCCGCAAGAAGTTTTGAACGATAAGCGCTGGAAATTGTGTAACAGAACATATGGGAGGACTAGGTAGAGCTAGAATCATAAAAAATAGGCGAAAAAAAATAGATAAAACTGGTGCTATACTTAGAATTGCGAAAATTGGTGTTCATATTCCCCTTTTATAGTAGGTGAATGACAAAACATTTTCCCCTCGTATTTTAGGGAGTAAAGACGGGCTAAAAAGAGACAAATCTGTCACGTTCGCCTAGCTCAAGCGGCTAGAGCAAGAATATTCCCATTCTAAAATAAGCAGGCGACCCCTAGCCAGGCTAAACAATTAAATGTAAAATCTTGAATCAGTTTTAAAAATTATGGGGGAAGTTAGAAAGAAATTTTGAGATATTCTTACTTTCAAGAAGTAAAACAGAACTGAGAATCTCTGAAACTGATATCATTATCTACACAAAACATTTAGAGTTAGATTCACTTAATTGGAAATGTCCATTATCTGATTGATTTCTCTGAAGTTTTCCGATGTCATTATTTCCTGGTATCAAGTAGTTAATAAAAGACGCAAAAGTGGCACACCGGACTGGTACAAACAACTGAAGTTAAAACTGAGTGTGAATTCACCTGTCGAGATATTTTTCGCAAATTCATACTTTTTGTAGTAAAACGGGGAACAAAGATAGCATAAACATTCCATAAAAAATTATCTAAAGCTAAAATTATCAACGCACTCCTCTTGCGTCGAGGTTACGGAATGTTAAGAGATAACTTGGCATTCGTGCTTTTAGGATATAAACAAAAAAAGAAATAAGGTTGCCTGGAATCAAACATCAGAAGTTCAAATCAAAAAACTAGACACATCAGTTCCAAATTCAAATTTTCGATCCCGAACAAGAAATAAATGGGACGAATATTGAGTCCTAGGGTAGATAGGAGAGATTTTACGAAAATTATTAGCAAGAGGAAACAAAAACGATGCCATCGTCTAGACTAAAGTATTGACTGCAGTAAGCTTTGTTTCCAAAATTTAAATTGTTAGGAACTCAATAGCAATAGCTCAATATCAAATTGCTTTTTCAACTTCGAAACGATATCAAACTTTATCATGGTTTTATAAAAAATTTACCATGCTGTTGCTGTCAAAAGGCAGCTTTATTTTATAGGATTTGTCGCACTGTAAATATTTGGTCGGTCATATCGTGATATGGTCCATACAAGTCACGTAGAATAGACTTTTATCTTCAAAAAGACATACTACGCAGTGACTATTGCGCTACGAGTAAAAAAAACTGATACTGCAATAGTTGGCCACACTTTTGGACCACCCTTTCCGAACAAAGACTGAATTCATTTAGACAAACATTCGTTTAGACATGACAATCAAACAGATAGATGTTTGATGACATTACCAACGAATATCGACCGCGACACAATAGTTAGAACACACGACTATCATGTATACGATACATCATTATTTGAATATGGCCGGGGTTCAAATAATGATATCGTTAATCTGCTTGACGAGGCCGTCGAGTAAACGGAAAGTCTAGTTAATGGCTCTCAAACTGACGTTCAAAATTGTAAAATCCCATTGTCTATATAATTTGCACAGATCTTCCTTTTGAAAAACTTCTATTTTTATAGAGTAGGATTATCATAATGCTGTTACTTTTATGCGCATCAGTAGAAAAATGTACAATCACGACATCTGAAAATTTTGACAGTTTACAAAAAGTTTGATATGTTTTATAAATTACCTATTCAAAATGCTTTAAGTCATAGACAATTCATTAGTTTGCCACTTTGAACGTTTCACGGAAGGTGGTTATTAGTTCTGACCTACTCTCTAACTTTCGCAGTCAACTCTTTCGGATGCTGAACGCTCCTTTTGTTAGACACCTTAACGAGAGGAATACAAGGTTGAACCAATAGGAAATAATATTAGAACACACAGACAAACAGACAGTTTAATAGATGCGCAAGACCAAATAGGATTATGATATGATGTATATTTTCTATAATTTTATGGCTTTTTTCAACAAAAACAAAGAAAATAAATTTTCCGAATGTTTCTCATAAGTGAATGCTTGTAATGTTTTTTGAGTCTGCACAATCAAGAAGGAATTCTCTTTATGTTGAGAGTTTCACATGCATAAAATTTGATAAACTGTTCACATCCATTATACAAAGTCTGCTGATGATGTTATACAGGCAGCCTGATATTATGAGAACGTCATTCTGACAAAACTTGTTTTCGTCAATCAAGCTTTGCAAAAACTAAACTGGACTTGAGCTTGAATTAACGTAAAAACAAAGTTATGTTAAGCAGACTGAACTAAGCATTATTGAATTTTATGTTTATATTATTACAAGAACCCATTTTTAAGCCCACATAACGGAAAATATCAGATTGTCCGCGTCAATTCACCGACAATGCCAGTAGCGATAGAAATTCAAGTTTTTTTTCCAAAGGTACTAGATATTGGGCTATTATATGATTTATATTGGACGTTGTTATCTGAAGATTCGATTACCAGCGGCATTTGCGGACCTCTATTGTATTACACGGGACAACACAATACATTCAATTCTTTTATTGGAAATATTTCTAGAAACTAACTGGAGAACAAGTAGAAGATATAAATTATTGAAAGTTAAGTTCGACAAGCTAATTCATAAGTTTTGCTGCAATTCTTTAAAGTTGTCTGGATGCGTGTGCTTATTCAAAAAGTACATATCGCGGAATCCGTTATTACAAAAGCATTCTTTTGAAATATGTATGTTTAGCTCACTGCATCCTGCATTCCACATGTGATTGTGGGTTTAAACCCCGATGCACCTGCCTGTCATTCTTCGAATGCGGTGTTGACAAACCCGGACATTTCGGTTCCAATACAGAACGCATGTATACGATGCTAACTAAAGTTTCCCGCAGCTAAAGTTTTCGGCTATTATTCATTTGATATGCAGATTATTGTTTTATGCCTAATTTTATAATTGTTCCTAATTTTGAGGGTAAAATAGTTTGCAATAACTTTATCCAAAGCAAACAAAAACTACTTTTGAGCTGGGTTCTGTTCCTAAAGAAGGAAAGTTAATGTATGTAATCTAATAAATATCTAAAAATCGTAATTCTGCCCGAAAAACCGATTATGTTTCAGTTTATTTCATTACATACAACTTTCCATTACGAAGTGCAGCATAACTATTTTGTTTTTTGAGAAATTTCTAATTTGTATATTATAATTAAAACCAATGTAGCTCAGGATTGGCAGTGAATGTAGGGCGAATACGTTGGGGTATTCATAAAACGAAGTAAAGTTCCGATTTAAGTGCATAAAACTGAACTTTTTTCCACTGGAATTTGGACTGCAAGGTTTAACATTTGCTATAAGATTAAAGGTTTAAGATTAATACTTAGTAAAGATTAAATGAACGAAAGAAAATGCGTTCCGGCCATATCAAAGACAGCCTCGGCTTACTAGTCAAAAATAAAATAAATTGAATGTCGAATCAAATTTTTATGTAGAAAACATTTTGTTTCAATAATTCTAAATAAAAACAAGCAGAGAGGGACTATTAAAATTTCATTACAGGTTCAAAACGTACACAATTTTTCAGATAATTGAAGAAATTTTATGTTGCTGAGGTGACACTGGATTAATCTTTGGGTAAAAAAATTAAGTAGAAACATGTTTTGGATTATTAATTGTACGACCTTAATTATATAGAATTTATATGTAAAAAAACAGTCAACAATTTGAAAAGGCCAACAAAAGTTACATTATTAGTTGAACATTGTAGTACATTTTGTGTTATTTAAGCGTCTAATATCATGTTGTGAGGAAAAACCTGAAATATATTTCAAAACTGCCAATCTCTTCCTTTATACCTTGTTGATATCTCTAAATAAAGGGATTCATCCTCCGTGTACGCAACATTATTTGAATGTCGTCAGCTCCATATGTCTGACGAAGACTTCAGCTAGTTGACAAATCTAATAAAAGCTTTTCAGATCGACGTTCAGAGTCGTCATTAAACTGTGGGTCCCGTTCATTGATTCTCACTGAATGTGAGAAACTGCCGCATATCCCATACATTGGATGCAAGAGAATTTGTGTTGTTTATGTTACAATTAAGCTTAGATGAAAATCGCAAAAGATACGCAGATTTACGCAATCGCATATCATATCAATTTTATATATGACAAGACAGTAAGCAATCATTTAATTCCAAATTTCCTCTTGTTATTTGCCACATCAATACTATACGTTAAATTCAATTCGTTATAATAAATGCCCCTAAGTGACAAATAGAGAACTTTCCAAGAAACTTCCCATATTGCAATGCGCTAATAACTCAATCGAAACTATATTTCATTACTTTATAATCCACTATATGGATTACTTTTTAATGATGACAAATACTTACAACTGATTACTTACATAATTTATGAAAGATTAAAATTTACAAAACCATTGGTGTTACTACTGCTGCTGTTACTACTCGATGTTGTGGTGGTTGTAGACACAGAACTATCCGAGCTGCTGCTATTCGATGTATTTTCATCAGCGAAATCGGCAGTATTAAACGTTGGCTGAGGATTGTAAAAATTAACGGCGGCTGATGAAATTTGTTCGGCAGCATCGTTAAGTATTGTATCAGTGGTTGTGGTACTCATGCTGGCGCCATCGAATACATTGGATTCATGAGATAAATTCAATGGTGTAGGAATATTCAAGGGCGTTTCACTCTCCTCATCATCTTGTTGCACGGTCTGATCCTCATCATCATCTTCATGCAAATTTGTCGTTTCATTACTATACTCATTCTCATTATGGTTGTAATCATTCTCGACCTCATCTTGATATTCATTGCTTTGTTCGCCATTGTTGTTGACAGACTCTGGATGGTTCTCCTCTTCATCGGCAGCCTCATTCGGTTCATCATTAAAATGTTCTTCCTCCATGCCGACATCTTCACGTTCTTCATTATCAGTAGAATTTTGCATATCTTCTTGTTCCATTTTTAAAAACTGTGTGTCGATAGCAGGTGGAGTCTGGACGTAGGGATTGGAATTAGTACAAGTAGCAGAGGCATTTTGGCTTTGACTGTCGGCAGAGTTCTTTCGAGTTTCCTCTTGAAATCGATTTGAAATGGAGGGCTCCTCTAATTTGTCATCGCTGGTTTTTGTATTAAGTTTGGATTTTAATTCGATTAATTTCAAGTTATCACTTTCACTTTCATCACTTGAAGTTTCCCAGTTATTATAAGTGGTTTGTTCGCCGTCTCCCGCCCCCGCCGCATTTTTCCCGCTTAAATCACCAGCAGTGCAATCTTGCTTAACATTCGTCTTTTGGGTAGTTTTCCGGACTTTTCTTTTACGCTCTGCGTTTTTGAGTGTTGCTTTAGCATTCTCTTGCTGTTGCTTCCTCAGCGGTTCATGTACAGCCTCCATTCGCCACGAATTCTCTCCTTCACTGTCTTCCTCGTCATCGGAAGCACCAGCAGGACGATATTTTCTGAGCTTCGCTTGTTGTCTTTTCAATCTCTCACCAATGGCCATAACTAGGGCATAATTTTTACCTACATGACCATTATCATCGTCGTCCCACGAGGATTCATCGTCGTTGGGTTCCTTGCGCTTCGTAGAAGATCTCTTCGATGTGCTGATGCATTTGCCTTTTTTTGATTGTCTCATCCTACGTCGTTTACGTGGACTCGCATTCTGCTTCTGACCCATGGAGGCTACGAATTCCTCATCACTTGTTGAGCTTAAACCAAATGAAGATGTTGCTGGTGTTGAATCCCAAGAAGTGCTGGATTGACTGCTTTCGCTGCCCAAGCGTTTGCCCCTTCTTCTTGACGACTGACTTTGACCAGACTCCAGTCTGTTATTACGTAGGCAATAAGCATTTCGTCTTGTTCTTGATTCATCTCCACGGCGTTGTATTGACAAACGCAAAGCCGCCGATGTACTGGCACCTACATTGAACACTTCCGAGGAATTTTGGTTCTCATTTTTAACAGCATTCGCTGATTGTTGGTTACGCTTCTTGGCTTCAACTAGGGCAGTAATTTTACTGCGTGTCGTTGGTCGTTGAGACCTGGCTGGTATGTCAGCATCACCTTGCTCCCCTTCGCTCGTGCTAAATGTTGCTTTATTGAGGGGTTTAGATTCATCGACAAATACGACATCAGAATCTGATGCTGAGTCCAAGCTAACCATTTCGGGAGTACGTAAATGTGGAGGTTTGCGCTCTAGGACGAATTCACACTCATCACTGCTACCGGAAGTTAGTTCAATATTCTCAGCAACTGTGGGGACAGGTGGGCGTGCCACTTCAGTACTCGCGGTGTCATTGGCAGAAGCCGCTGCAGGTTGTTCCTCAGATTCGCCCCGTAAATCTATTACTAAGCTAACATCATCATCTGAGAGCCGACGAGAAGAACCACCAACAGTGCCTACGTCACCGCTTCGTCCCGAATTCGAAGCCAAGCGATTATGTATGGTCAAATTAATAGCTGCAAAAGAGTTGAGATGAGATCTAAATACTCTTTGATATGATTGATTGTCAACATTTAGCGCACCATTTGTGGAGGCAGCCGGCATGGCCACAGCCGAGTCGTCGGCAACATTGATTTCATTATCAGTCGAATCATCTGATGAAGTGAATTCAATAATCACTTCCTCGTTAGATTGCGGAGAATACTCGACAACGCCATCGTAGCCAAACATGTCGTGAGGGGATCTTGCGAAATTGTTTAGCTCATGGATGAAATGTGCAGTTTTATTTCCCAAATATGGTGTCAAGCGGCGACGGAAAGCCGGCGATAGAATATTCATGATACTCAAGGCTGACTGTATAGACTCCACAACTGCGGTAACGTCAACCTGGCTGCGTCGTAATAAACAGATGACATCGCGATTGATCCATGGAGCCAAACGATGGACCTGAGCTGGATTATCCCTGCGACAAAAAATGAAAAGAAAAAAATATTTCGTTTTAAAAATTATGTATATACTTATTGAAACATATATAATGCATAACCTTTTTGCTCCAAAAGATAAATCGAGTTTCCAGAGTTTTAAATACGTTGTATTTTTAAAGAAACTTACAAAAAATACTACTCTGGAACACTTTGTACATCTACAAAAATGTTTTCCAAGTCCGCTTTGTTGTAAAATTCGACGTATTCGTCCTGTTCATACTTCCTAAAACTGATGTTGATATCAACATTTCTTACCGTTGGTTAAATATACTTGGATTTGAGATTGCAACAGCTCCTATTAGTCTTACAGTTTACGTAATGAAAACAAAAACATTTTAATTGCCCATATTTATGGTAATGATTCAAAAAGCAAACCTTAATTTCATACAAGTCAAACAAGAACAATCGTGTACAAGTAGATGGGCAAGTAGATTGAGGACTACCATACGTTTTAGATCCATTTCTTAACCCATTGTGATTGTAAGAACTTGATATGTGTGTCGTTAACCTTAAGATGTTCGAAAAGTCGGGTTACATTTTTGAAAGCTCCAGGGGCAATTTATGTATATAAAATTCACTTTTATTTCTCATCAGCGAAATACGTTTCTTTAGGCATACAAAAATTAAGAAGCAAACGTTTTTCAGAATTTCAGACACCTACTACAGTTCTTAAAAATGTGCCGCGTCGGAAAACTCCATATAGGGCCCATATGAATAGATCGCCGAGACCTCAATTTATCTGCAATTTGTTATTTCTGAAACATCTATGAGGCATTAAATGATAGATAAATGATAGAAAAGTCGCGAACCGAATTTAATATGTGAAAAGAGCAGCAGAATATACAAAAGGTACAGAGATAGATATGAAGCCCGAAAATTCTACCATGCTCCACTTCTGCAAGAACAGCGGTGGCAATTTGCTCACAGATATATGCAATTATAGAGAGAGCACCACCATGAATGAAGAAATCAGCCAATTACCCAATTAGTACCTAGCCAAAATGAGATTAGAACAGTAGTACCACCCAGCTGCAACTGCAGCACAAGGAGCCTTTTAAGACCTGCGGCGATGAGCTGATAACCAGCGCCTAAACTCAATGTGTATCCGATCATTTAAATTTAAGTGTACTACGTCCCGTATTCAAAAAAGACGATCCAAGTAGGTGTACAAAATATCACGTCATAATACTTTTAGAAGTTCAGGGTGTCCGTCGGGAAGATATACTACTTGGTTTTGCCTTCATTTTGGTAAACATTAGTCTTAACAGTTCATACTTGGCAGTCGTGAAGTAGACTTGGCAAATTTATTATGGAAAAATATTCGATAAACCAACGTGTTTTAATCGTTAAAACATTTTATCAAAATCAATCATCGATTACTGTGACGATGAGAAAGCTATTTATCATGTAGTGAATGATTTGGAAGAAAGAGGGTCTGTAGCTAATAGGGCTCAGCATGGACTACAACGTTCTGCAAGATCGGCTGAAAACGTTACTGCTGCTCAAGAAAGTGTTCAAAACAATCCAATTCGACGCCGTGCTCAGGAGCTTGGTCTTCAAAGAACAATTTTGGCCACAATTTTGCACAAGGATTTACATTTATTTCCATTTAAGATTCAGTTGACACAAGAGCTTCTTCCACAAGACTGTTTACGCCGCCGTACATATGCTAATAGGATGTTACAGCTCGCCCATGACAACCCCGATTTTCTTGAAAAAATCGTAATAAGTGCCGGGGCACTTTTTCATTTGAATGGATATGTGAATAAACAGAATATTCGGTTCTGTCGGTTCTGGGCAATGAAAAACCCTCAAATTATTCATCAGTCACCTTTGCATTTTTCTGATATTATATTCCATACATAATTGCCGGCATTAAATAAAATATTTATCAATATAAGATCCATTCTCTTTCATTTAATCAAAAATTATTAATTATAAGTAGTATACCTTCCTGACGGACACTCTGTATTATAGAAAATTCTGTCAATTCTGATATTTGAAAGCTTAAACGTAATCCATCTAAGATAATTGGCCCTTATCAGTGCGACATTAGACGTAATAAATCTTATAGAGGAGCCAAAAAAAATTTCGACACTTACTACCAAACTCCTAGGAAGGAAAGAATGAAGAGAGGTGTTAATGTTCTATACGCAAATTATAATTCCATAAGAAACATCGGTTGGTTAAGCCTGAAAATAACTAAGTGGTTGCAGAAGGACAATAATAATCAAAAAGCTGCAGCGTTGGGGTCACGTTTTGGATTATCGTTCAATGAAGTCTTTGCGAGGACGAACGCATAGACGCATAGTTTATTTTTCCCTATGGATGATGCAATGAAATTGGTACACTTTTACCTACATATAGAGGGTGTAATTCGCATTGACCCGACACCTGGTCCAACCACCTATGATAATAGAGTGTCTATATTCACGGACGTATCACAGATGGAATGCCAAACGGCTTCTACATCGAGGAAATGCAAATTAGCATCTCTTGCAATTGGATACGACATCCGTCAAGCGGAAACACTGGCAGTTTATAAGGCCACAAAGACCATTATTGACCACGGACTTAAGGTTAGCAATTGCATAATTAAATTACAATTAGATTATCAACATACGAGTATGCCTTGCTATAATTTAATTTTAATTTAATTCAGGATTGTAATTTTTAAGCCTTAAGGCCTTTTTGATTAAATTACAATATTACAACATATCTTCACAATTCAATAACAAATACATTATAAAACTTTAAAATACTAATGTTATGAAAATGTAGCATATGTTAATAGCAGAAAAATATGATTTACAATATGACAGCCTCCTACTTCGCTTATTAGATTTTTTCACTTTGTATGTTTTTCGTCCTAAATTACGGAACTAAAGCTTTAATTGGAATTTACAGCTACTCCGTAATATAACGAAAAATGTATACATGTAATGGTTAAAAAAAAAGGAAAGAAAAAATAATAAATTTAGCGATGATTTCTCCGTTCAGAATGGAAAAGAAAATGGACAGCAAACTATCTGACGGCAATATCAAGCGAATACTTATAGATGAGGAATATCATTGAAATACGCAAGAGGTCTCTTTTTATAAGTGTTTTGGGATGAAGAAAAAATGCTTAATGTGTTTGGAAGTTTGTTAAACTGCCTGACTAACTCTTACTTGAAAAGATTTGCTCATATAATATTTTGTGTTATGAATAATCAATTGATTAGTGATTTTGATTTCAAATAGAATTCAAAAACAAAGACAACGAAAGAATAACTACAAAATTAGGAAAGAAACAATCTAGAAATTGTATCACAAAAGGAGACACACGCACAATTCTACGAAGACAGAACAGATAACACGATTGATTTTCTTTATATTGCTTTTACCTGTACCGACATATATTTCGAAACAATAATTTATTGGCGACATTAAACTATGTACTTATTTTCGTTTAATATGAAGCGGAATTATTAAATTGGAATTATATTACCGCCAAAGAGTCATATTCACGCTAATATTAAAACTATCAAATTTAAATGGCACAGACAGAAGATTGTGAAATCGTGAATTGAAACCACTGTATGTAAAAAATCAACTGGTTCATGCCCTAGTTATGCTAAATATTATGTACTGCTTAGAGGTATAGTCAAAAATACTCGTATATGAAACACCTTCAATTACCTTTGAACAGAGCTGTTCGCTACATCTTTTGCCTCAAGAGACGTGTACGTATAACACCTTTTGTGATTAAACTTCTGGGATGTTCAGTTCCTGCATTTATCGATATACATTCTAACCAATGTCCGCTTTCAAATTTTGTCATTCCGTCCGTAGAAAAGAATTGTTTATACACGAACTTTGCCATCTTACAGCGCGATCTTTTAATGAAAGAGTAGCTGGTACCTATAACTGTTACATTTTTGTCGCAGCGGTTTTTTTCCACGCTAAACATACTGACAGTAACAATGGATTCGATAAGCTTAATAATAAGCCATTACAAATGATGTTGTCGGGTGAGGAGTGAAGCATTTCCCTCGCGTATAATGTAACCGATATATAATTTGTTTTGAAATTGTTGCCAAAAACCAAAAAAATCTCTGCAATTGGTGATTAAATATAACGCCGTTTTTCCAACAGGTCGTATTTAAATATTTACTTTCCCGTTCTGCGTTTTGTTGCCATAGACTTTTTGAAGCAGTTTTCAATGTCATTAAAAGTTGTTCCTTCCACCATATTCACACGTGTTATTTATTAGATAAATTAACTTGTTTTGCTACTCAAGAGCATCATATACAACGATAATTATTGCCCCAAAAATTAGAGTCGAATTTTGATGCGATTTAATAAACTCCATCACCGGCAAAATCATAATGCTTCTTTAGACAACACTTATCAACAAAACCGACTCAATTTTTCACTCAATCGAATTGACTTTCACACGGCTTCGCCCAAGTTCTTTTGCACTGATGCAAAAATGTAAGTCCTTTTTTGTTTTATGAAAGAAGACATGCTAGTGTCGATTACTATAATAGAACAGAAAACTGAAACTTTTAGTGGTTATTCTGATAAAGCGACGTTGAATTTCTTTATGATTAATACTGCGAATTGCAAAAAATTCTTTGAATTTTTATACTTTATGAATTCCCAAAACAGCTCGTGCAGCGCATTATCATCTTCCATTAACAATCTAGACCCCACATAAACATATCAATGTTTGCAAAAGGATAACAAATTGTGCTAAATGAAAGCTAAATTTCCCGTACGTCAATCAGTATTACCCTAAGTGAAAACTGATAAAGCTTCTAGTCCAGATGTAACAAATCTCTTGTGCTTACACTTCCTAAAAATTTGTGTTCATGCAATTAACCTAACATCAAACTACTAATCTAACTAATTCTGCTGCTGCTGCAATATATTGGGTTCATATACACAATCATACGTGAAACAAATATCTTAACATGATCGGCATACAGAAATATCCGAGAATTAATTACAATAATCAGCAGATCATTAATGAGATAGACCAAGAATAAAATAAGACACTGGTGACTGTCCAGCGGTGTACCCAGAACACGACCTGGAGAGTGAATTTCCAAAAACAACATTCTGTTTCCTATGTGCACTACATTTAAATCTATTGCTCGACGGGGTGATCTTTGGGTGTATGATATATTTCTATGAAAGGGAGTTTGTAAAGAATTTAATTTCATTTATTGATTTGTGGACATAGAGCAGAAGTTGTTGTTTGTATAATCCTCTAACAGGTAAAACATTTGTGCCATAATCTTTATATAAAGAAGATATACTGAATCTCATAGGTAGATTAAAAACAGTTCTTAAAGATTTATTCTGCGGCGATTGTAGAGCTTTTACACAGGTGGTGGACTTACATGCATGTGTACGAAAGGAAGATACGTCAAATGAGATTGTATCAAAAACTAATATAGCATTAGCTTTAGCTTTAAATTTAATTTGTTCTTAAATTTGTACAAATTCCAGATTCTAACGATATTTTGGACTTAAAGTCCATGATGTGTTCATCCTACAACAGAATATGGTTAAGACACACTCCTTAATAACGCACGCTTTCTGATTCTTTTATCACGTTACTATCAACATGCACGATCATATTTGTATCATAAGGCAACTTATGTCTTAGGTTAATTTGCTGACGACTCTCGTAACAAAGGAACAGTTGTAACAACTGGCCGAGGGCGGATCCAGGAATTCCTCTCTGTCACCAACGACATTCGGAGGGTCATCAATGCCGGTTGTCGAATAAGAGGAAACTTTACGATACGATTCGGAGGGGAGACAAGAGACATCAAAAGCTCATTAAGATGAAAATACTTTTCAATAGACGACAAAAAATCCTCAAATTTGGAATAAAATTTTCCAAAGAAATCGACTTCATGAAGCAAAAATTGATCCAAACAATTGCATGTAGATGGATTATATCGAGAGAGCGAATGTCGCGAATGTGGTAACATAGAATAAGGACATGAACCCACTAAAGATTTGTGACACACGAGCAATTTCTCATTGTGCTGCAAATTGAAGGCGTTAACGAACTGAGCAAATGTTTTCATTTTAAACTATAGTTTTCGACTCAAAACTACCGACTTTCTGACGGAAAAAGGTTAATATTAAACAAATAAAGTAATATTTACGATTGGTATTGCTATTACTTTTATAAAATATCCTGAAAATAAAAAAGTTTCAAAATTTGGATAATTATCCCAAGAACAATGTGCTATAATGGCTAAAATTTATTCGACTTCACTGGAATTATTATATCATTTTTATTAAATTATTATAATGGTCCCATCACATTCGAATCATATATTAAAAACATCAATTGATGGACGGACATGTAGACGCACAAGATTGAATGTTTCACTTACTTTGTTCGATAAAAGCTAGCTTTCTACGTCTTGGCAAAAAAAAAAATTATAAAAAGAAACAGCACAAGTTAACCAAATCTCCATTATTAGCAAATGAAGAGTATTATTTTTTAGGACATTTAATCGAAAAAAATTGCTTGCATCCTTTGCATCCCATTTCATTGTAATAAAATGTTTCTACGCATAAAATAGTAATTTCCTTTCAAAGAGATAATACGGTGTATAGTTTATTCGCTAAGAATTATCTCTTGTATCATTTTATGTCTACCTATGTCCTTACAATTCTTACCTGTAAAACTGAGCGCTGCTTTCACGAAATCTGCCATTAATATCACAAACTGGCAGGGCATACAATTTCCGGTCATATACATAGCGCCGCCACAACTGACTTAGCGTGTCACTGTTGGTTATGTTGCCAGGATGTTCCTGACGGTATAAATCCAAAAAATCTCCACTAAAATCATTCAAATTACGAATGCCACCACGGCTGTTAACACCACCACTAATTGCCATCGAACCCATTGAGTTGTTGGTGGTGAAAAGAAACCTAGGATGGCGGATGCGATCATTCCACGGGTCATTCCGAATTACACTGTAATATAAGACAAATTAGAGCATTCTATTATGTACGAATCTCAATGAGATGACTCACTCTTGATGCACTATCATCCGCATTTGGGGAAAATCGAATTGGCTGTGAGCAATCTGTACTATTGGCGGCTGGACATGGTACTCCTCAAATTGATCTATGGACTTGACGTTGTGAATGATAGATTTAAATGTTTGCTTGCACAATGGGCACTCTGGCTTAACTTTGCTCCATTCACACAAACACTTGAAGCAAAACTGATGCATACACGAGTCGGTAAAGCATTTGTTTTTACAACGGCCCAAGCAAATTGCACAGTTGGGCGGTGGGGAGGCTACTCTCTCGCCCTCCGCATCAGCTGAGGTGCCTGCTGTGGGATTGGCCGCAGTATCTTCTGATTCGCTGTCACTGCTACTGGAATAAAGTATGGGTAACTTTAACTCCAGGGGTGGCAATATAGAGGAATATTCTTGGTCCGCCGGCTGTTGTTCTACAACAGCTCCTTCGACTCCAGCTGCAGCCGCAAGCATACCAGATGATGTGCTGTCGCCACCTGATACGTCCACTGCTGCTGCAGCTGCCATCGCTGCCTGTTGTGTCAAGTTGTTGGGCTCCATTGGCAATTGGTATAGAGAGTCGCTGCTGCGTGTAGAATTGATGGTGATCGATGGCGATGAAGTGTTACTCAATAGTTCCATATCCAGCACATGCAAACGATACGGGACGCTTTAAGAAACACTCCCGAAAATTCACAATATATCGCTAAAGTTTTTCATAGAATATTGACTGCACTCCTTTCCCGACGACGTCTTTCGCAAAGTTAACGACAGTGTTGTACAAAAAATGTCTACATATTCATGTAGTTTGCTTCTCTCTCCGTATTTCGTCTTTGTCGACCCTTTTACTTTATCTTTCTTTACTATATGTTTCTACACACTTCTCATATACTTCGTTTTTCATTCAATCCGATTTGACATTTTAGCTTCGCACATAACCACTCGCACCCGAAACAAACGCACACTACGTGCTGGCTTTTTGTTTTTGTCTTTTATTTCTTGTTTACCATATGATTACAGGAGAAATAGTCGCCAAAGGAAAATGGAAAAAATCACTCAAAGCAATCGCAGGCGAGCTCAGGTAGCAGAAAAACACTCAACACAAACGAGAAGAGAAGCAAGAAAACTGATGATGGCTTTGTGTATCGCGAAGGCGAATAATCATTTGCAGTTTTTCGTTTTTTATAATCGTTTGTTTGTTATATTTTCACCTTAATTTAGAACTTTATGCACCAATCCACAATACACAGATAATTTTTCTTTATTTTCTCGAAAGTTTCCGTAGAAATTGCGAAAACGACTGCAGACGTTTTCCAAAGGAAATGAGAACTTTAATTCAACTGGACGAACTAGTGTTGCAAAGTGCAGACATAGTACAATACGAGAGTAAAGTTGCTCAATGTTTTAGTGTTGACAATTTTTCAGAAATTTGAGCAAGCCTCTGTTCTGTGCAAATTTAGTACACATTTTTTTCACCTCAGTAAAACAAAAGTTGCGAATTTAGCCGATTGTTCTACCACTCCGATTTGCTTGCCAAAATTTCTATGAATTATGCTGAACAAAATATCTTCAGAGTTAAATCAACCACTCAATTTGCAGACACACCAGCTGTCGCAATAGTTCACTGTCGATTAGATAAAGCCGGTAAATTGTCGAAGCCGACAACATATAAATATAATTACCGCCGGCAACTAAACGTTGACTTCTAGACTGTTTACGCTGGTACAAAGTACTTAATTTCCACGAAAATAATACAAAGATATATACCATCACGCTGTAAATATCTCAGACCGCATCTAATTTATAGCTAATTTATATCTCATTCAGATCATTTGAGATTAAGCAATTATGTGAAATTGAAATTGGCGCGAAATTAGGTTATTTCCGATACATATTGATGTTTGCCATGTCTGCATTCAAATTCACTTCGCTGCCTTATTGAAAAAGGTGGAAAATATCGACGCCCTTTTTTTTTGTTATTTTTTAGTATTTTTCAAGTAGGCTCAAAATTATTTTAGGTGGCGGCAGTCTATTTGGTCCCTAAATGACTTACGTGTTTTACTAAACAGAGTTAGAGCTATACAAAAACTGTAGAATGCATCGGTATGTCTATGTATGTGACGATTTTGCAATCAAAATTTTAGAAGAAAGTAATGCCGAATTCTTGTTTCCATTCGAAAAATCGATACAGTGCTATCTGTCACAAAGTATTGAATAGTTTAGTTTATTGAGTACGCAAAAAAAAGAATCAATATCCATTACTCTGTTTCGAAATAGTAAATATTGAGTTGTAAAACTCCAATATTCGCTACTCATCACACATACAGCGTCTACTGTGTATTATCTTTATTTGCAATTATAGAATTAAGATTTGTAAAACCCCTTATTGTAACCACAACTATCAGTTCTTAACAAAATCCGCTGACAAAAAAATATTACTACGAACAATATAGTTTTCATTCGCCATTTTGGCTCCAAATCATTTAATTTCACAACAATAAATGTCAATGTTTGAAGTCCCAACGAAATTTTTGCTACCCGGGAAAAACACGCGTATATGATGCTGCCGAAATTTTCGGTCACTTTTCGTTTGAGTGATAAGCTTTTACAGCGATATTTACGGCAGAGAAAACACATGTGTTTTTCCTTCATTTTCCCATAAAAAAGAAGTTGTAATAACTGATGCAGAAAGAGACGCTCACAGTCTTTGAAAATAAATAGTTTCAACATAAACAGAAAAGAAAAACAAACAAAACGTAATACATGAATACTGATCGAGTCAAAATTACATTATTGATAAACTTATCGAAATACTTTTGTAGTGACTAAACAAATAACGGTATCATATCCCATAAATGCACTACATGACGGTGAACAGTTGGGACATCAAAAAATTAATCAGATTCATTCGTTTGAGATGGGGAACTTCCCAAAAGCTGTCGAAGCTACGAAATTAGTTATATAAAATATATTCTTGTAGTTTACTCATCTAACTCTTCGCTAGAGCTAGAGTTTAAAAACATGTATTTTGATCGGCTTTTTTTTTTTTTTTTGTTTTTTGATGGACGATCCCTTTTCTGAAGACGTTTAATTATATATATATATATATATATATATATATATATATATATATTATACATATATATATATATATATATATATATAGTAGTAAATCGAACTAAATGGCTCATTTGAATGGCTCTAACGGTAAAAGTGAGCATCAATTTTGGCGTGAAGCTGGGCCCCCCTTCAGTATTTTGTTTTTAAACGACCCTAAATCCAGTCGAATTTTAACTAGATTCAATTTTCATAATATTGTTCCCAACTTGCCTATATTATGAATGTTTATTTTTCAATAAAGGGAAAAGCCTTGTACAGGCAAAAATCTGGGCTTTACTGTAAAAGGCGTGACCAATTTTAATCTCACAAATATGGTTACTGAAATGTATACTATACGCAACAGAAGCGAATTACAAACAGAACCCGCATTGCCTCTCGAATGAAAATTGAGACCATTAGAACGGCTAGAGATCAAGCTAATACTGCTCTTTTTCTTTGCGCTCTCTTTGTTCAACATCTTGATAATTTGGCATATTTTTGTTGAAATTTCTATACATTGTTTAATATAATTACTAGCATTTGAAATAAATCGAATTTGGTATTATAAAAATATAAACAATCAAAGTTCCATGTTGTGAAAGAGCGTGAGCAGATATGTTTGTACTTTTGAATTAGCGTCAGACAGCAAAATTCACTCCAAAGACAAATCCGGGCTTTGCATGTAATTATCAGTGGTATACGCCTAGATAAATCATTTGACTCTGGAGCCAAAGTTGGAATGATTAGAGAGCCAAGAGAGTAAGGTTATGTGGCCTTCTTCGTTACTTTCTTTGGTCAATAATTCTATAACTACACATATTTCAGTTTTTATTTTTGTAGATAATAGTAATTTGCTCATTGGGAAAGAGAGCGGGAGAAGAAAAATTACGCTTTTGAGTGAACGTTATAATAAGATGAAATCCACTCCATAACGAAATGATTTATCTATGCGCATATATTTTTTTTTATTGAAATCGTAGTTTCGAATAATTTTTCCAATCAAATTTGTTAAATTTAAATTGCAATTGTATTAGAAACTTTTTTAAAATACAGTTAACGTGAACTAATAAAGGCCAAGGTAGTTCACACACTCGAATTTGTCTGCCTTTTCCATTCTTATAACACCCAGAAGGAAGCGTTTGAAGTACTAAATATCTTTTGACCAGATATGTTCATGACTTTTTAAGTCGATAATAATATTTATTAACCAAAGATTGAAAATTGAGTATATCGACCCAATCCTTCTGATCGCAGTCAATAAAATTTGATATCGGCCGATTAACCACACTCCTTCTGTCATCTTCCATAAAAATGATTGATTTAACGTCCCTTCTAGTACCTTCCATATGAATGACTGATTTAGCCCATCCATTCTTAACTTCATGACGGAAGACGTTCGCTGACCGAACCCAGTCCTTAGAGTGAGAATGTACGACATTTCCCAAGCCGCTTCTGTTACTCAATTTTTGAAAATTTAGATTTTCCCTTTAATCTATAATTAGTAGGTTGCAGTAATCTAAATTTTTGTAATTCGTATTGCTTTTAGTGTTTGCTAAAAAACTAAAATATTGTTCGTTCGTCTCCGTTCGATTGTCTACGAGTATACTGTTTTTTATTATATTTCATTTTTTCGTGTTAAGAAGGTCGAGCGCAACAGTTGCATATTTGAATTTATCTCCAATGGGCCATTTGGAGTTCGAAACAGTCGATTTTGGACAAGTAAACTCGTATTTTTTTTAATAATGAACCAATCTTTCAGAAGTTTTCATAACATGAAGAAATGTAATAAATCCATATAAAATACAATTAATGGATTATAACTGTTTATTAGTCATATATTAATTCCAAGCGAAACTCGTACGCCAGTGAAATATTTCGTTTTATATATATTTATAACTAACTCTGCTGCCAAAACAAATCTTAGTCCCTTTATTACAGTACTACGAGTAAACATTGCATTTAACCGTCGCATTGCATTTATTTATTTAAATAAAGATAAATATTTTATTCTACTGCACAAAAGCCAAACCTGCACAGTTTCATTCAAATAACGTAATCAATAAACAAGGCTACGATTTACAAAGGAACCTCAATCAAAAGATTTCTAATTTTGAAAAAAATGTGTTATTTGCTGACGAATGCAAGTTCGACATGTTTGGTTTAGAAGGCGAACTTTATGTACGTGTCAAAAATACAAAACCCATAACAAAGCCTGATGAAGGATCGGTAATGGAGTTGGGTTCATTTTCTGCATCCGGTCCTGTTTGAGGCATTATGAATCAGATTATATATCTTACTGTTTTAAAAGAAAATTTGTCGCTTTAATTTTTATCAAAACAGTGACCCAAAGCATAAGGCTTACATTGTGCGCAGCCCATAGTCCATAGAGAATTTGTGCAGCTATGGAAAAATCGCCGGCAAGCCATATTCTCAATGCACATATTGAACCTATGACAAAAATTAGCCCTAGCTTTTGTGAGAAGCCTGCTAAAAGTACACCAAATAAATTACAGATGTGACAGAAAAACAAAGGCGTGCATACAAAGTGTTAATATTTGCGAATGCGTTCAAGGAAAAGCGGTTAGCTCGGAATTTACGATTTTGAGTTGCTTTTTCAAAAAATCGCTATTATGAAAGTTTCAAAATATCTAGAATTTTAAAATCAAGATTAGGCGACAACCTACTTCTTAAGGACATAAGCGACAATAACAAAAAACTTACTCTCGTTTAAAAACAAATTTTTAGAGACATATATTTCTTTTAAAATCTCTATTTAAAATCCTGTCATCTTAGGGTTCAGGAAGTACACTTCACCGCAATATGACGATGGTGGAAAGTGAAGGAAATTTGACTTGTATTTAAACACCGATAACTGGAGGGTACTTGCCTTGATTGCTTTTCGAGTAAATGGAGAATTTAGTTCTCGACACTTTTAAAATATTTTTTTTTGTTTCCTTTCGAATAAAAAGTTTTCCATGATAAAAACTTTTGTCGAATCCAAGCAATTTTTCCAAACCAAAAGAAACTGGTATTTTGAAAACGGTCTACTGTCGAAATTAGAATAAAGTATCCCAAAAATTCGAAATGCCCATATTTTATCGGAGAATGCAGTCTGGGGTTTGCAATTTCTTTGAATCTCGTACGTATAACATAGCATATACGCAGTTTATTTTTTGTGTTAGTGGTAACCCTGTCTGTGAACCTATGCGTTGTTTTGCTTGGTTTTTATTTGAATTATTTTCCAATACGACTAACAGCAACTGTGCATCAAGCGCATATAAACTTTGACAGTTTAGAGGAAAATTTGTGTTTACAGAAATTTTATTTTGGTTCAGCTTAAAGCAGAAAAAACTTAAATTAAACTACTGCCAAGTTGTGTTGCAGATTATTTACGGTGGAGTAGGGTTGAAATTTAAGCTAACTGCTATGTCCGATAGTGCGGAGACAACACAACAAAAGATGGATCGACGTAAAAAGCGCACTTCGACAAACCAGTACATGATGTACATAGAGATGATGGAAAAGGATCCCATCTTTGCTACAGGCCGAGTTCCCCGCGACTATGATCAGAACTATCTGCAGCGGAAGTGGAAGGAGCTGTCAGAGAAACTTAATGCCTGCAATAATGGACCAACACTGACGTCCGAAGAATGGCGTAAGGTAGGTCACAATGAATGCTTCAGATGGCGCCATACCATCGTTTGTGGATGAGATGGCTGGAGGTGATGTGAATGAGTTAATCATTGTACTAAACTAGATTGTGCGTGTCTGTTTATTTGCATTCTCTTTCCAAAGCGCCTCAATGACTGGAAGAATACCACTCGTTGCAAATACCGACGCAGTGTATCAGGTGAAAAGGATATAAGCATGACTTCGCTGGAAATACGAGCCCTTGAACTTTTCGGCAAAGTGCCCGCTTCTACAGCGCCAGAACAAATATCCATACATTTTAAGTCAGAAAAGGAGGAAGATATAGACGATATGGAACATATACCTACGACGGAAACATTCCAAAAACAATTGCAAGCAGCAGTCGAAGAAGCCATTGGCGACGAAGAAGGCGACCACATCGTAGAAGCGGAGCATGAAGAACACGAAGAAATTATACCCGAAAACACACACAACGCTGGCGTCCAACACGTAGGAAGTGGCGGTGGTCCAGGGTCTAATAATCATTCGGGCGTAGGAGGTGGCAATAATACTGGACCAACTTACCGCACCATTGTTGTGGAAGACTCGGCGTATACAGAAGATGATAACAACGCTGACGAACATTTGGAGTTTATCACACATCGTCGCTCCACCTGCTCAAATTCGGGGGTCCAGACAGTGGTGACAACCACACCGTCAGGAACTGTAACCAAATTAATTAATGGCGACATACC
>JAHXMU010000648.1:137146-172483 GCA_019455685.1 Philornis downsi | reverse complement strand
GGTTACGATCACAGATATCGGATCAGATTATATATGAAGGTATGTCGTTGAAATCTATACAGACTTCCTAGCTAAGGACGGCCTGCAGACTGACTATGGACGGATAAATAATTGAATTTTCATGCAGAAATGCTAACGATATGTTTGAAAAATGTTTAGCTATGTTAAAAATATGAAATTTTTGGCGGTTTTCAACACCATTCTGAAAAGCTTCACATGAGTTGCTGTCTGCAAGGTTTGGCAACTGCTGCTTAGGAAAAGATTTCTATATATTTTCTATCGATAATCTAACCCCCAACCAAATGCCAGATAATCGTCAAATGACACTACATTTCCCTATTTTATAAAAAAAATGCATTTTTATTTCTTATTGAATTTCAAAATATACAGCAAAGATATTTGCGTGCAAAACTTATCATTTTTTAAGAAAATTGTTGGAGATCTATTCAGTGAAACTTTCGTAATTTGCGAATAAAACATTTTTTATGTTGTAGTATTGGACAGATGATTTTGCAACAGCTGTAGGACCAGTAGATATTCTCCAAGTGAAAACATTTTTACTAGAATCATTAATGAGGATGATATGTATGAAGTTTGCCATTATACCAACAATGTCAAAGCTTTCGAAGCTGATTGTTTTATAGTGATTATGACCTCTGAAAACTTATGATTTATAATGATTTATACCTTCACTTGGACGAACAGAAGCAACCGGTTGTCCAATTTTCGGTTTCAAAAGTAAAGCCAAATAATATACACATAAATGTGTGATTTCGGTGAAACCTTTATTTCTTTGTAATGCTTGAAACTTGCCATTATATACGAAATAAAATGTCGACCTCTGTATTGGTTGAAGCAGCGAATGCTTCTGAGGTAGTTTTCGACCTCTTTTTCTCATCTTTCGCGTGGTATTTTGGCGATAACTTGACGAATGTTGGTTTTCAAGTGCTCCAATATTTGGGGATTGTCAACAGGATGCTTGACGCATCCTTGAAATTAACGGCGTCAAAACGCATGATCACACAAAAGAAAGCGTTTAAAATATCTTTGGACCAAGTGCGTTTCTGGTTGTCACGAAATTGGCGTAGCCCAATATTTTCCCAGATCGTAGTCGGAGGTTTTTCGAAATTCAATCAATCTTCTTTGATTTCTAATTAGTCGACTGTAGCAGTGTATATTTTTTCCCATTACAATGTTTTACAATTATCTACATTGTCGGTAAAAAAATTGGCAAAGTAATTACTCCCCTTAGGGTATAACACATACAAATTGGGCGATTTGGCAAAATATTGATGATCCTTCAACATTTCTTAAACGAAGGACCTTAGAAGGTTGCAATTTTGCTTGTTTTTTTTGTGCTTTATTTTGGAGTATTTTTTGCAGCGACACAAAACGGCATTTGACGAAGGTATATGTGATCTGTTTATCTGACTGAAATTTTTGCCCCGGTTTTAAATTGCTGTTAGAGTAACAAACGGTCTATTCGGTAAGCACTCACAAAGATGGAGTGGATGGAAAGAGGAGCGTTTTGGACTAAGCAAAAAGTCCACCTTCGAATCTATTTGTGGCTTTATCGATGCTATTAATACATCATTATTTGCATACATATCTACTTGCAAGCTGATTTTGCATATGTCAAGTGATGAAGAAAAATGTTAAATGTCCAAAAATTTTTGCTATTTTTGGAAATTTTTCTTTTTATGCTTCCACCCGCAGCAATGGAGGCAAAAACGGTAAATGCTATACGAACAACTGTTGCACCCTGTGAAGGAAGCGTTGGAAGTACCAAATATCTATTGGCCAAAAGGGTTTCAAGATTTCTGAAATTTCTTATACCAGGACCATTTTAGTTCACATATTCTTAAATTCATATCTTTTACTCAGTTGTAATCTCAGTTGGGTGGGAGGATGAAAATAGACCGCATTGGCACATCTCTTCCGGTACCACTCATACAAGGAATAATAAAGGAATAAATTCTTCTCAAACTATGATATTCGTTCGGTATCATCGCTAAACCGTAGGTCCTGTTGAGAGGGTCTAAAATTTTTATGCGTGTAAGATTTGAAAAAGATCGCTTGAGTAGTCTCACCACTTTGGGTACCTCCAATACAGATAAACGATTCAAGTTATATGTGTGTAGGTTTATATCGCATTCAATTTCATTAATTTCAGCCAAATTTTACGCTTGTCAAGCATCTGGTAATATTATCAAAATGAACTGCATTGAACTGCTTCCTTAACGTCAAATTCTTAGTTTGAACTGATAGAAGCAATCCCCCAGAAGCGGTCATCTTTGGCCAATAGGAAGGAAATTGTGTTCCATCAAAACATCGTCAGGCCACAAGCATGGATAGTGACTTGCCAGAAGCTTGGTTGGCAGTTTCCTATGCATTCTCCTTATGATGTGGATCTGGCGCCAAATATTTACCCCCTGTTCCCATCTATGGCGAATGGTTTTGCAATTATTCGATTTCTTTTTGCCACATCTTACATATTCGCTCCAGCAGCGTGTATGGTTATTAAAAGAAAATACGATTTTTGATTGGAAACCCGATGATTGGGATTGAGAAAAAGTCGTTTTTAAATACGTCATTTGCATAGCGGTGAGCCGGTACGTCGTCCACGAGACAATTGAAACAAAAATGTGTGCTGTAGAATAGGCCGTCTAAATCTAACGTCTCAAAGTGATTCCTTTTCAGAAATTTTTTATTTAATATTTTTATCAATAATCCATTAATTAAAAAATATAAATTTTTAATGGATATTGAAAAATATTAAAACTACCAATAATAAACCAGTGTAGAAATTTTAGTCAAACGAAAGGTCAGGTGAAATAAAAGTAAAATGAACTAAAGGCTCTACAATTTTTATTCGCATAACTAAGTTTTCTAAATGCGCGACGTGTGTTAAATTATATTGGAATTAGTACAATTAAATGAAAGATATGAATCTAGAAATATGTGGGTAAAATTATGCATATTTTGTGGGGAAATTACATTGGGTTGAAACACACCCTTATTGAGTTAATTATTCAAAGTTGTACGAAGCATCCTAAAGCAATATAAATGCCAAAAATCTAAGTAACTGCAGAGGACACAACACATTTCAATATTTGTATGGGAGGTAGCAGAAGGTGTGTGGCAATGCCCTCCGATTTTATGCCCAGAACTTACCTCACCAAATGTATAACTGGTACCAAATTTGACTAAATTCAGTGCAACCACTAGAAAGATATGAAGTTAAGAATATTTGATCTAAGTCGGAAATTTGTATGAAAGACACTAGAAGGAGAGCGGTTAAGCTAACTAAAAACTGTCAGTATATTGAACAGAAACCTAGGCTACTGCAGCCACTCTGTCGACTTGAAATTGCGAGCAACAGTTAAATTTTGAAAAATCGGTCGATTTGTTTGGGAGTTAACAGAACGGGTGTGGCGATGCTTTCCATTTGTATTGTAAGAACTTGGGTTGGAAGCGTTTACCAAATTTTACTGATTTTGGTGGTACCATGTAAGAGGCATGAATCTAAGATTATATTGACTAAATGGGCTATTTGTACCCGAAAGGGTTATGAGTGGTAGACCAATTTTTTAAATTCTGCCAGGTATTACCAACAAATGCAACGGACAAAACTTTAAGTTCCTCCAGTCTACGAATGTGCAGTTTTAGGCAATTCCGTAAATTTGTATAGAAGGTGCCAGAAGAGGTGAGCCGGAATAGCCTACTTTGGCCGCAGCCATGTCGTCGGTTTCCTGATTTAACGTTATGCCTAGCACCCGTATCGTTGCTTGTGAATTGGGCAGACGAACAGAAACGTAGTACAATTTGGATCTCTATCTCTACTTCTGTAGCTCTTAGTGACCAATCGAATTTTAGTTGAACTGAGCGGAAAGTTGTGAACTTGGCTTTAATTTCAGGATAACACAACCGTTTTTTTTTTTCATTTCATACGTAGACATAGTTTTAGGAATTTTGGCGGGATGGTACAAGTGCTTCCCGGGTCGAATATCCTGGTGCTGGAGTTTACTGCCAAATTAAACTGGAATAGGAGGGAAAGAAAAGGGGAAGGAGAAGTGAATGCTCTTCTTGTCTTTGAAATCGTAGGAGCCTAATGCAGAAAACTGTCTATTGTCTTCATACGACGGTAATGTTAGTACTATTACAAGCAACGATTTCAATGTACAAGTTTGCCAGTGGAACTATGTATATTCACCAACTGTATATTTTTGAGTTTCTATCTACTGTTTTCTGTTGCAGTTAAAAAACTGCTTGACAAACTTATAATTGAAATTAAAAGTAAATACCAATGCTTTCTGACGATATCGGATTAAAAAGGGTAAAAAAATTGAAATTCGAATCTATATGTCGTTTTCATCTCAGAGCCCTGCCAACGTTACTTACAATATATCGAATGTCATTTTATTAACTTCTTTTTTTTACAAATGAAATTTAATTTTTAGGCGAATTTTCTTTATGATTTTGTTTCTGTTTTTGAGCAAATTTATAAGTTTGTTATCACCTTTTTTAGCATGCACGATTAAAATTGTTCTCCGGTGGCAATATTAAAAAATGCCCCAAGGTGCAATTTTTGTAACCCTCGTACAAATTTTATTGGTGACTAATCATTCTGAAAACGGTGATTTATTTTTCCGCCAATTTTCCTCTAAAAATGTTACCTCTTTCGAAATGTTAATTTAAATTATGAATAAGAATATGATAAAACTTACAAAGATTTTGATGGTTTGATAGATGCTAATATATTTCCATACGTACATATACGTATACGCAGACTTCTTTATTTTATGTTTATGTTAATTTATAGATACTGTCATTAAGAGAGAAGATAATTTATTTTCTGAGAACGAAACTTCCGATGAATGCTATCTTGAATCTGAATGCGAAAATAGTTGTGATGGTAATAGTGAGTATTATTTTCTTTACTTATAATTTGAATTTTGTTTTTATGTTATAATTTTGATTATTGCGTTTTAGGTTCGACTGACGGATCTGAGTTGTTTAGAATGATTAAATCAATTGAAATGTCCAAAGCGATGTCATGCATTCATTATTTCATATTCGAGTAGACCAGTCTTTCAATATTCCTCCAAGTTATGCTCAATTCAACATAATTTTCCTATTTTTTAGATGCATATAAAATATCTTGTTTCCTTTCCATTTTTATCCTGCTTTTATATTTTTATTTTTCTTCCTATAATTGGAACCTACGGTAATAATATAACTCATTGTAGGTTGTGATCGTGAATACAGTCTCTCAAATGATTCAATGTCTAAGAGAGCTGCTGTAACATCTTGCTCTTTTCTGCCAATAATGCTTATATGTGACTTTTATTAAAGATCGTTGCAATGGCTTTTATTGTAACTTTTCTTATTTTCGTCTATATATAAGAATGAAAATGATTGGATGTAAGCCTTGTTAAATCACCACAAACACTGTCACGACAGTGATGTGTTGGGGCTTTTGAAGGCTGCGTTAGAGTGGATGAAAAGGAAACTTTAGAATCTTTGAAAAGATTAACAAATGGAGCATTGTCGGACATATTTCCATCGACCCAAATCGAGTTTAAAAGCCTGTACGCATACATTATTTGCTTCTTGCCACCACCCTTTAACGGCTCTGCAATGTTCTTTTCCAAACGAAACGAACCGAAATTGGGGCTGCTATCGGATATATTGTTATATATTCTTTTTTTGTTTTTGTTGTCCAAAGCGAATGTTTCCCTTAAATTTTGGTAATAAAATTTTCCGGAGCAATCCAGTGTACAATCAGCGGTCAATTTTACTTGAGCTAACGCATGTACTAACAACCCAGCCAGACAAATTGGCATTGCTCGAGAGGGCCTATGATGTAAAGATTTACGTTTTCCCCCCTATTGGTGAGAGCATAGAAAGTGGTCTTAATAAGCTACGCCATATTAATATTTCATTTCATTTAATTTATTGAACAGTCTTGTAATTTAAAGTCTTTTGGCCAATATTAAGCAAATTACAAAATGCATAAAATAAATACTACTGGAATTAAAACGACAAAAGCAAAATATAACTTAGAATATAACGCTATATTGGATCCTTATATACATTTTGCCAAAAAAGTACCGAAATTTGGTAAAAAAAAACACAAAATATTTATTATTCAATCAAATTTATTGATTGCATCGCGGTCGAAGTAGAATGAAATAACCAAATAGGTTTCATTTAGTTCCCTCCGTGAATTTTCTTTTATAGTTTCTATCGACCGAAGACGGTACCTCAAAACAGTAAGAGAAAAAAGTACATTCTGAGATGATACGATATCATGATGGAAAATTTATGGGTCTTCCTTCCAGAAATTCAATGAATTTGCTCTCTCAAACGCCCCATGATTTGCATCCTTTATTTACCACCTGAACTTCTGGCAAGATTTCCGAGTGCACAACATCGCGATAATCAAAGAAAACTGTCAACATAACACTTTCATCGACTCTGACATGGATTTTTCGATTTCGATTTATTTGAAAGGCGCTGTTTCAAAGCTTGTTGGCCCATCATCACCAGTTACAATGCGTTTTGTGAATGTGGGGGTCGGAATTGACTCATTTTTCATATCTTCAGCGACCCGAAGGCGGTTGAGTTTTTGAAGAAATTTCAGATCTTTCGAGCATCATATTTTTTTTGTAGAACGTATATTAGAGTATGAAACGTATGAGTACAAGGCATAGTAAAAAGAAAGCCATTATTTTTTAAATAAAACGTTTGGAACCACTTGAAAGAGACTGCAACACAAGTTAACGCAAAAAAGACTCTTGGATCCAAATTTATGTTTCAGAACCATAATAAAATCAATCCATTTGTAAAGCGAATGGTGATTAGGGACGAAAAGTGCTACGACAACGTCAATTGAAGGTCAGGATGTGTTTGGTGAGATTGACAGGGAAACATACTCTGTGACTCCGGACTCTTAATTTATCAACAAGCGATTAGGACGAGGCAACACACATCGTTTGGAAGCTTGATTGCTATTGTGCATGCACATTATAATTTAGACCTAGCATCAAATGAGTATCACCTGTTCCTGTCTGTAATTTTTTCTGTCAGATTTTGCCAACAGGGATAAGAGTTTCTGTGAGAACTAGCATAATGGCTTTACATTAAAATGTTAACAAATTATTGAACAAAATGGTGTACATTTTCCTTAAATGGGATAATTTTGCTTAAAGCCATGGAAAAATAATGGATTTTTTTACTACACTTTGTGTGTAGGAATTTTAAAATAACGTTTCAGTTTTAGGATGAAATACGTAGCAAAGTTGTCTAATACATTTTGCTCGCAATCTATATGACTTACTTTCCGCATCACAATTTAAAGTGTGACAATATAAGGCGTAAATAAGGTCGACTTTATTAATACAGCATTTATTAAAAATATGACCTGACATTGTACGATTCTATTAAAGTAAACATCATGAACTACTTTATATATATAACTATTATTTGACTAATTTGCTTTACAAATTTTTCAATTCCCTTACAGTTAAAAAGGCTCCACATACATCACGCCCCGCAACCTTTACTGTCTCACATCCACACATTCAGCATCATCAGACGCAAACACAAACCCACCACCATCATCAACAGCAGCAGCAGCAACAGCAGCAGCACCACCACAACATTCTCCAAGAGGCACCGTCGTCTTCATCAACCGCAAGTTTAGGTGGCCAATTGTTTGCGTCACAGGATGTTCGTGAAGTGGCCCGACAACTAAAGCGTTTAGCTGATATAAAAACGGAAAAGCTCAAATTCGATATTGCTCGATTCAAATTTAACAATCCTGGGTTCAACTACAACTTTAATCCGTTATAGTAGGACGATGAACTCGTCTATGATGTGGTTGGAGGTGATTATTCCTAAAAAGCACATATTGTAAAGATTTCATGGTTTTCTATTCCTCTTTCTCTCTCTAAACCCCTTCGATTCGTTTCATTGTTTATTTTATAACTTTAATTATTTTCATTGTTTATAATATAATTGTAATAATAGACTACTTATATATATATATATAGTTCTTATTGACTCTATGAATACTAGTGTTAATTTACAGTCAATTTGTTTATCATTATTTATTTTAAGGCAATCACGTTCCTAGTAGGAAACGTATTGTATTTATTTTAGAATTATGTTGTTTTACAATGATTTCATCTTACACTGATGCTTCGTTTCCGATCCCGCCCGTTTTTGTTTTATCTTTTTTATTGAAAACCGGTAGGTCACTTGCATTAATATAATCTTAAATGTCTGTCAATAAGTTTATATATGATCACTTTTAGTCATATAGTTTTAGTCGCCATTTTCATTAGAATTATATATATAATATAATATATATCGTATATATAACAAATATATAATATAAAATAAAATAAAAAATGTTTTAAAGTTCTTTTTGTAATTTGAATAAATTTAATGTTTATAATTAGTAATTATTATGAAAGTAAGAAATTGAAACAGCAAAACAACACAAATAAAACATTTTACCAAATAAGTTCAATATTATATGCTCTTTAATTGTGTTTGTGTGGTAAAAAATAAAACACAAAACCAATTGAGATTTAAAATTCAAACTACGCTTTTCTGGTTAATTGGGACATCCGGAGCTGTAAATATTACGGAGATGAAACAGATTTCGGTAGGACGTGATCATAAATCAAAAATTACTTAAAGAAGTAATTGGTGCTTTGAAGATTGTATGCTTTCCGAATTTATGTCAGCTTCGATATACGGTTTCTGAGGAAAATAGTAGAACGAGACTACCATTAAAGTAGAATCACAAAAATGCTTAGAGAAACAGATATCTTGCACATAAACTTTGAACAGAAGAGTATCCTATAGAATTATAAAATGCAATAAATTACCACAAAACGTAGAGTAGATAAGTCTAATAGAATATATTAATATGAAAGTGTAGTAAAAAGAAATTGATTATATTTGGGTGACATTGAAGAAAATAACTTTGCCATTTTAAAAATGATTCCTTTATATCTCTCTTATAGAAAACCTCATCCTACTGGGACAATCAATTTTCACAAGTTTCTCTTCATGCGAGCTTTTCACCAGCAAAATCATTCGCCAGAGACAGGAACAAGTGGTAATAGCCTGGTGCCAGGTCCATAGCGTCCATTTGCGTGGACTCACCGCAGTGTGACCACGACTATTTTCTTTTTTTTTGTTGACTTTGTAGCTGATCCACTTTCTATCACCAGTCACCAACCGCTTTAGAAATGAGCCAATTTTGTCGGGATTCAGCTGTGATTCGTATATGGAAATTCTGTGAGATTCAACTTGAGTAGCATCCATACTTCAAGCACCCATTATTCAAGTGATTCCAAAGTTTTATTTTGTGCAATTTATTTTTCTTTGTTGATGTCCATCTTTGACAAGCTCTCAAACAATACTGATTCCGGCAATCACAAAACTGTTTGAGTATTTTTTTGTTTTTTTTTTTTTTTGTACGAAATTTTATATCTCTAACGCCACACACACTGCTGTTGCTATCAAGACCCGACGTCTCATTACTTGTATCCGTCATCATGGGACACTGTCTGATTGAAAGACATGCAGTGAGATTGAAGATTGCGATTAGTGACTTCTGCAGGAGCTGTAGGGATGAAGGGGAAGAGGAGGAGTTTATACAACATTTTCTCTGGCGAACATGCGGGGATCAACACTGGGCTTTTATTTTTTAACGGCCTAGGAGATCTGGACGACATAGACATTGTCCGACTTAAGAGCTTCTTGAGGCGCTCAGGATGGTTCAAAGGGGGAAATTAGGGACATCCATATCTCTAGCTTCCGTGGTATCACAATAGACTATATAGTCTAAGTGAGTCTGTCTATTCAGACTGCAAACACTGACTTGACCTGACCTGAACGCTATCTAGCGCAACCCGATCACGATATATGTATATACAACGCGAGATACAGATTAAAGTCACCTGTTGGAAGAAATATTGGATTTTTTAACTATACTTTTATTTTGGAACATTCCGTGAGGAAAAATTCACAAGATTATGATGACAATCGCATCGTATTTTATTGCGTGGCCAGAAGTCTTCAAGGACATGTAGAAATTATGATGTACGGGCCTCAGTGACCGGTGGGGCCCTCTATGGCTAGATACAGAGATTTATGTGTTTGCTAAAAATAGCCGATGTGAGTCATTCTGGTGTTGTTGCCAACTTGAGAGATAAATTCATGTTTTATGGATTTTCTTTTTCTTTTGAGCAAAAAAGAATGAAGGGAGTGAATAGCCGGATGATTTTTTCCGAATTTTCCTCCCAACCTCTCGCATTTCAACATTACAGTTTACGGCAATAATCGATAGGCGATCCCATCTTTTTGGGCATTTCTAAGCGTCTACTTTTACAAGCAAGTAAACAAGTGCAAGTAAAGTCTATATAATGAATTTTGCTATTTGAATAGATTTCATCAAAATATTTAATTTTTTGTCCGAAATGCCATTTTGGAAAAATCGAAATTTCTTAGAATATCCTACTCGTGTATCGTATATATCGTATATTTTGGACTAGTTCAATTAGTTTACTACAAAACTGTGATCGATTCGTTATATAAGCAGAAAGTTAATTGTTTGTAAGAAGTTGAGTTAACTTTTTTATATCTTTATTTTTGACTCATGTCCGGAACGTAATAAATATTTCCTCTAACTGCCATTTTATAATGTACGTTAAGCGCTACAAATCTTGTCACGATGAAAGTATTCCAATTTTGAGTACATTTCGGAGGCTCGGTTTACATGTAAGTCCGGTTGTTCGCAGCAAAAATTAAATAGTGTTTTATTTTCTGAAAATATATAACTGATTTACCATTGGTTTTCTCCAAAAAAAAACCAATATGCAAGTTTATTTTTGGACAGATTAACGATTTATGCTTGAATTTCTTAAATCATTTTCTTTCCAGAAAAAGAGAATTCGAGAACAGGTTTAGAGTTATAAAGTTCTGCGTTGGCAACACAACTTGTTCAGAATTCCTTACCTGGAATTGAACTAAAAGAAAAGATATAGCTGAAAATATTTTTTTCATCTGGTATTCAGAAAGTAGAGATTAACTTAGGTTGATTCGGCGCAGTTCTGTGGTTTTATGTGGGCAATGGAACAAACATACAACATCTGTTGTGAGTGAGGGAAATCATTCTTTCCGTGTTGTAATTAAGAATATCAGTCGAACTGGCTCTTAGATCGGCCAGAGTTGTCATTATTGGCTTTGATAGCTGCTTTTCATTGTAGGGAGATGGCTGGAGATATTCATTGAGGATTCTAATTCACCTGCATTTTTTGCGTTCGACATTCGTTCAACGCCTAATAGAATGATGTTTTGCATGTCAGATCTGAGGCGCCTAAAGTATTTCTGGATATGATTAGATCCTTCCATCATAATTCGGTCATTAGGGTGCGCTGGCTGGTTGCTTGTCAATGGCCAGTGGTGTATAGTCACATGTTATACTGCTTTACGGACAGAATACTGATCTCGTGGAAATTATCCTCGGTTGACATTGAAGAGAGTCCTGTAGCGATTGTAAGTGAATTATTCTAAATGTGCTCGAACTGCGGTCAATTACAAATGTTTACTTGTTCTTGCCACATGAGGTGTCCGTAAGTGCTTTTAGAATTCCATAGCCAGATCTTACTTTTTCTTTGACGTAGGGGGCGTGCTTGGAGTATAAAAGGATGGTTGCTGCAAATAATCCCGACAATATTAAGGTTATAAACCATTGGGACACATCTATCATCAACTTATATTCCATTTTTCCTCCTTAGTTTCAGGAATTGAGAAATGACACTATTGGTTTCGACCCAAATACTTTTAATTTACGTTGAATTAGCTTAAAATTCTTACGCTTATGTTGCTTATATCCACACCAGATAAAAGAAGAGTACAGCCGCCGGACTACAAGCCCTTTGAAACTCTTTGTGGGAGTGCAAGTAAATTTGGAAGACTACGACTGAAGAGTATAGGTGATAATACTCTTTTTTGAGCTACGCTGATCGTTAAAAGGGTTTTTGGCCATTTGTCTACCACTGAGACAGTTAGACAGCCAGCGTTTGTAATCATTTGACAGAAATATGTCCAAGACGGCTTAAAGTAAAATCGATTTGTCGATTCTGTCAAAAGTGATGAACAGTCACATGCCATACATGAATTACCGATGCATCCCGAAAAAACGACAGTCTGGTGTGGTTTATGGGCTGGTGGCATCATCGGTTGATTTTTCTTCAAATTGAAAACGACCGTGGAAGAAACGTTACTGTCAACGGCGAACGATATCGAGCCATTATACGCGATTTTTTCGCACCAATTGGCTGAGTTGAACTTGGTTGACATGTGGTTTCATCAGGACGGTGCAACATGCCACACTGCTCGTGAAACAATGGATATGTTGAGAGATGAATTTGGTGAGCAGCTTATCTCTCGATTTGGTCCTGTGAGTTGGCCCTCCTGATTATTTCTTGTGGGGTTATGTCAAGTCGTTATTCTTTGTGGACAAGCCGAATACTATTGAAGTCTACCGCAGACTCGACCTCTTCATAGTTGACAAATTTTTTACTGCCGAGACAATTTTTCAAGTTTGGAAATAAAAAATAGTCCGAGGGAGCTAAATCTGGCGAATAAAGTGCATGATGAAGCAATTAATTTTAGCCATTGCAATAGTGAATGTGCGAACTGGAGCATTGTCTTGATGAAACAACACTTCATTTTCGTCAAATGCGGGTTTTTTCGTAATTCCATCACCTAAAAGCTGAAATTAGCTATTGATGGTTTTTATTTTCAGAAGATAATCAATAAAAATAAAAGCAGGCGCATCCCAAAAAACAAATGCCTTGATTTTACCTGCAGATGGAGCCGTCGACACGATTCTCCCATTCCAGTCTGCTGTTTTGACTGTTCTTTTGTCTCAGGTGTGAAGTGTGGACCCATGTCTCATCCATGGCTACAAATCGATGAAAAAATTCGGTTTTATTACGGTGAAACATCGCCAAACACTACTGAAACATCTTCACTACGCTATTTTTTTTTTTGCTGTATTGAAAGCAAGCGCGTCACCCATCTTGTGCACAGCTTTCTCATCTTCAAATCTTGGGTCAGTATATGATGTATAGCACTTTTCGACGTGCCTATCAGTTCAGTTAGCTTACGTACCTTCAGCCGACGATCATTCAATACCATTTTGTGCATTTTCTTAGCCATTGGTGGCGTGAATACTTTAAATGGTCGACCACTACGATGTTCGCCTTGGCAGCTCATACGGCCTCATTTTAAATCTGCTGCAAAATATTTTACGGTCGTGTACGGAGAAACAGACTCCCCCAGAGTAGAATGTAGCTCGGCTTTAATATGTTTGCTAATTCATTGAGATTATGGCTCAAATAAAAATACTAAACAATGTGGCGCCTTGAAACTTAAAACATATGTTTAATAAGGTTGCCACTTTTCACCAATTTTTCTTATAAACTACTGACACCATCTATACGACAGGTTGTCTAATTTTGAGGCCACCCTATATGTATATGTATTTGTTTAAAAACGATTCGTAATTGCGATCTGTATTTAAGCTGCCTGTAGACTAAAATACAGACCTAACTCCACTGCTACAAACTCAAGACAACTTGAACCGTAAATGAAGAAAATAATCATTACATATTGTAGGTCAATCAATATTTTACAAATTTTCCACATCATGTTCCGGAAAAAGTTATTGTTGTCTACTGGTTATACTATAATAAGCAATCTACTTGGATTGGATGACAAGTAGGATCTGTCATTTGCTCAAATTGTGCAATATGGAGAGTTGATCTATGTTGTTGGGGATCGGTGTATTAGATGGACATAGTTCGAACGCATTGAGATAGAATAATTTTTAACTGTAAATGCATTTATTTTGCAAATTTAGCAAACGGAAAGACAAGAAAGATCTATTTTGAGCTGTGCATCTGGGAGGTGACTATAAATGCAGCATCCTTTCGCCGAGGGTGAAGTGTGAACCCAAAGAAAATCCCTAATTTACGAGTGTTATGATCTATTTCCAAAGTGATGAATTGCCTCCACTATTTCAACGATGGTGGGTGCCCAAAGTACAGGGCAGGTACAGAAATCATTACATCACATGCATACATACATACACGCTATATGTATGTAAGTGGGTATTGCCGTACATACAAATAACTTGATGAAGAATTAGATACAAGAGAAGAACAACAATGGGAAGCAACTGACGACGGCGATGATGAAAAATGTAAGGAAAGAAATTTAATTTAATGATTGCTTTGGCAGAGAGGAGAGGCGAGGGTAGGAACTGATGATAGAGGGAAGAAACATTGCAGTGTGGCATTGTCCCTCCAGCGCAATTTGAAACAGAAACGCGCATTTAAGATGTGAGAAACAGATTTGCCACAGCGTTCGAAAAGAAGATCACAATATTGCATAGCGGATCTCTGCCACCACCAACACCAGCACACAGGAGAATCGCAAGGAACTCAATGAAGCGCGTCTGTTATATGGACAACGATGAAGGCGGCTATGGGGGATGATCGAGTCACTTTTGCGTTGTATTCAGTCCCACTATTTGCTGAACAAGCAGACGATCGTACAAACATATGTGGATTCATATGAGAACATAAGGAAGTCATCATGCTAACAAATTTGCAGATCAACCGTAATGGATCTTTTTTTTCTCCTTCTTCTTGCAGCTATAACAGCAACAACAAAAGTTCCATAAAAAAATTATAGCGGTTCTTGCTGCGGTTGTTGTTTGCTTGCAATTACACCAAGAATAAAAAGACGCTATAAAACTTTAACAACCAACGCCAGCGACCAGGAACATACGATTTGACCCAAAGGCTGAAATGCAATATGGTCATAACAACAACAACAAAAACAACGCAAACGAACGAACTCAAAGTGAACCCATCGAATGTCCGGGGCATCAGAACACAAAATTGGGATCAATTTTAAGCCATCCAGCCACTCGGGTTGAAGATTGAAGATTCCAATGTGATGGTGAGTGATGCGGCTGCATAATAAAAATAAGAAGCATAATAATGAACAGTTGCCACATTTGAGATATTTGTGATAATGGGATAGTAATCATAAATCGAACATTTTCAGGAAATGCGTCCAAGTTTCATATAACTAGTGAGCCCTCAAACCAGCATTTAAATGAGTCAGCATTAAATTGGTAAAGACAATCATGCATCCAGAGTAATTAGAATACGAAGCAGATCCTTTGTTAGGTATCCTTATCTACTTAAGTGGCAATTATTATAGATATCCTTATCTATTATACATTGCACATATTAAATAATCCCAATAATCCGTCAAACCAAGTTTTGACGTCAGTGTCGGTATACTCGTATATCTCATACAGTTCATGGCCCATGCGATGCCGATGTTCTTCCTTAACGATAATTTATCCATATATTTTTCGGAGTGTTTTTCTCCGGAAAACTCTCAGAACTAATTTATCAGCCTGTGTCATAATCTAGGATTCAGGATTATACAGCGATGCTGGTAGAGCCAATGGTGAATTTTTGTTTATTGACGGAGCGCTTGGCCCATTGTAGCAATATCTTTTATTGATGTCCTTGCTGGCATCATTAGTTTTATTCAAGGCAGTGCCGTGGTAGATCCATCACAAAGAAATTATACAAGGGCGGTCTCAAAACTAACCGACTTGATGTAGAGATGATGCCAGTAGTTAAAAAAAAAAATTTTGTGAAAAGTGGCAAACTTATAAAACATACGTTTTAAGTTTCCAGGCGCCAAGTTGTTTATTATTATTTGATTTGAGCCATCAAAAGTAAAAGATTTCAGTGAATTTGTAAACATGAAAAAAATTGGTCACCATTGTGTAATTCAATATTTCCATTTGGAAGGTTTTGGTCCAATCAATATTAAAGTCGAGTTAGATTCTATGCTGGGGGAGTCTGTTTCTTCGTTTATGACTGTAAAATATTGAATAGCAGAGTTAAAGCGAGACCGTACGAGCTGCCAAGACGAACGCCGTAGTTGTCGACCAATTGACGTATCCACGCCAGACACGGTTAACAAATTGCACAAAATGATATTGGATGATCCTCGGCCGAAGCTATCGTAGGCGTGAGTTAACTGAAATGATAGTTATTTCAAATAGTGCTATACATTGTATATCCGCCGAAGATTTGAAGATGAGAAAGCTGTGAGCAAGATGGCAAAAGATGGGTGCCACGCTTGCTTTCTATAGAGCAAAAACAGTGTCGTGAATATGTTTTAGTAGATTGTTTGGCGATGTTTCACCGCAATGAAATTGAATTTTTGCATCGATTTATAACCACGAATGAGACATGAACCCACCACTTCACACCGGAGACAAAGGAACAGTCAAAGTAGTGGACTAGGATGGGAGAAAAATGTCGAAAGAAGACTGTTTTTTAGGGTGTGTATGATTATCTTCAGAAAATTAAAACCATCAATCGCGAATATTATGCTAATTGCTGTTTTTAGGTGATGAAATTATGGAAAAAGGCCGCAATTGGCGCAATTGTTTCAATGGTCTAGTTCACAAATCCACTATTGCGATGGGCAAAATTTATGTTCCAAAATTAAAGTTCGAATTGCTTCATCACGCAACTCACTCGCCAGCCTCAGCTTCTCCGGACTATTTTTTATTTATAAACTTGAAAAAATGGATCAGTGTTAAAAAATTTGCCAACAATGAAGAGGTGAAGTCTGTGGTTGATGGCTATTTTAAGTAGTTTGACAGTTCTTACTGTAAACAGGGTATATAAGATATTGAATATCGCTGGAAAAGGTGTATCGAATTAAAAGGAGATTATGTTGAAATATAAAGAAAATTTTTCCCAACGTTATTGTGTCTTCTTTATTAGGTTGACTTATTTTGGGACCGCCCTCGTAGTTGTCAACATTCACACAGCTTAGCAAACGAGTAGGATCTTTGTTTGTCGAGACAAATAATAATTGTTTTGTCTTTATCACCGGACCCATTTTGTTGATTCTCAATGCTTGAGAAGACTGTAGTAAGTAATGAAGTGTTATTTATTTAGTGAAAGGTTTGCCATTTACGAATTTGGATCGTTTAACAACGAAGAATGCGTAAAAATTGTTAAAATTTACTACAAAAGTTGTGATTCAAACGTGGATATTTCTCATGCATTACAAGGTTAGTTGTCGAACAAAATTTTCTTCAAAAAATTTTTTCTGAAGCTCATTTCTCACTCGGTGGTTACGTCAAGTCAAAAGCAATTGTGGAAAAGCCATTGGATTCGGAAAAAGTAACCGTTTGGAGGGCCTGGTCTGCCATTGGACCGTATTTTTTTATATACATACCTGTCATCTGAAGTGTGAATTATTTAGTGAAAGGTTTGCCATTTACGAACATGAATCATTTAGTAACCGAACAAAGCGTAAAAATATTTAAAACTTACTATAAAAGTAGTGATTCAAACATGATCTTTCAATCAAACAAAATTTTCTCCAACGATGATGCTCATTTTTAACTCGGTGATTACGCCGACAAGCAAAATTGGGCTCGAAGAACCCAGAAGTGATTGTGGACATGCCATTGCATCCGGAAAAAGTGACTGTGTGGTGTGCATTGTGGTCATTGGGCCGTATTTTTTCGAAAATGACGCTGGTGGAAACAGTTACCGTCAATTCAGAGCGCTATGGTCGTGTGATAACAGAATTTTTTGACCTGCAGTGGAAGATTATGACATGTGGTTTCAACAACACGACTGATTTGAAGACTTTTTTTGTGGGGATGCATCAAAGACCGTGTTTACGCAGATAATTCCCAAATGTTGGAGCAATTGAAAATCAGCATTCATCAAGTGATGGAGTGATGGAGAACTACCTCAAAAGGATCCACTGCTGCAACTAATAAAGAAATGTTGATTGAAATGATATTGCATTTCATACATAATGGCAACGCCCAAGGATCATAATGAAATAAAAGTTTCATCGAAATTATAGCTTTATGTGTGGTTTAGTTAACTTTATTTTGAAACTGAAAAATGGATAACCCGTTATAATTTAACCCGCATCAGGCATTTTATACTGCGCGAAGTTGCGACACAGCAAAAGTTGGTCCGTCGACATTTCTCAAAAGGGACGACTTCAGAAAGTTACAATTTTGCTTCTTTTGCTTTTTTGCAGCACATGTATCAGATATTTTGCGGTTTACAGGAGGCTATCTTTGTTTATAGATTATGCTCAAAGATTTATAAGAATTAAACAACAATTGAAACAAGTCTAAAAGTTTGTACGAAATTCCACATTTGTGACATTTATTCTCTAACTTCAAGAACAGGAATTGCAAACAAACGACATAATTTCGTTTTTCAAAATCTATATACTCGTATGCATATGTAGAACTATTACATTAATGTTCTTATGTTGAGAACGAAATTGGATTTTACTATTTCGCCCTAAAGTGAAATACAGATTTTTTTCTTATCGACCATTTGTAGTAAATTTCTTTTTGATCATGGAACCACAACAAATTCAATGCAACTCAAAGTATTTTCACAGTTGTGATGTATCACTTGTGATGGATTTTGTAGATGGATTCCTTGTTTTTCTTTTCTTTTTTTTTTTGAAGCCTTTCTTCTTCCATTTATGTTTCCAACATTTTGCTTAAGGGTGCCATAACAAATTGCTGTCATGGCTTAAATACTTTTTTCTTCTCCTACTTTTGGCTATGGTCTCTACTTCTTGGCTCAGTTCATTTCGCTCCGGTACTGTTCAGTTTGGTTCTCATGCCATCAATAATGGAGATTATATATTTTCCTTTAGTTGTCTATATAGTTAATATATAATGTTGCAAGTTGCAAGTTCATACGGAGTGAGTATGTGACTGTCAGCGTTTGCGTTGCTGCCTGTCGGCTTTAACCTCCGCAGACAACCAAACAGAGATATTGTTTTGGGTTAAGTGTTGTCTGCACATTGTTAATAAAGTAATTTAAATAATTTAACTATGCATTTATCCGTGCGGACTTTATTCGCTATGGTGGCTGTGTGGTTTCCATGAAGAATCAATGTCTCTTATTTTAAAGGAGAGTTGGCAACTATTGCAACCGAGTCAAGCGCTCCAGCGGCTGAAAGATTTACGAAATGGAATTTTAATGGATTACGAGTGTTGGGAAGGCGAACGCGCAGAAATGTGTGTTTGTGTTGAGTTCAAACAGTATGGATTCTGTAAATTCAACTGAAGCTCCACCTTTATCATGTCAAGTTCAAGTATAAATCAATAACAAGACAAACAAACCTTCGACACTCGTAAAATGTTTATGACATCCACACAAGCATTGCTAATGTGATGAACGAGGGTGATATAATCAGTTGCATTTGTAAAGTATCTGCAGAATTTCCAATTCTGCTTCCAAAACTAGTCGAACAAAAAAAAGTTGGGAAAAATTGTACACCTTTTCCAGCGATTTTCAATGGTTTCTATACCCTGTTTATAGTAAGAACTGTAAAACTCCTTAAAATAGCCATCAACCGCAGACTCCAGCTTTTCGTTGTCTTTACCACCGAGCCATTTTTTCGAGTTTGGAAATAGAAAATAAATAATCCAAGGGAGCTATATCTGGCAAATAAGGTGCGTGATGAAACAATTTGAACTTTAATTAATTAATTTTTGGCCATCGCAATAGTGAATTATGAACTGGAGTATTGTCTTGGTAAAACAACACTTCTTCTTTACCAAATGCGGCTCTGTTTCCATACCCAAATGTTGTAATAAATTAGCAAAATATTGGCCATTGATGGTTTGTCCTTTCTGAAGATAATCAATAAAAATAATCTCATGTGCATCCCAAAAGAACCGACGCCATAACCTTGCCTTCAGATGAAAGCGTCTTCGCCTCCTTTGGACACGATTCCTCTTCTTCCAATCCAGTTTACTGTTTTGACTATTACTTTGTTCCAAATGTGAAGTGGTGGACTCACGTCTCATCCATGGCTATAAATCGACGCAAAAATTCGGCTTTATTGCGGTTAAACATTGCCGAACACTCTACTGAAACATATTTACGACGCTGTTTTTCCTCTGTTAAAAGAAAGCGTGGCATCCATCCTGCGCACAGCTTTCTCATCTTCAAATCTTCGGTCAATATGCGGTGTGTGACGCTTTTTGAAATGTCTATCATTTCAGCTAGTTCGCGCAGTTTCAGTTGCCGATCCTTCAATACCATTTTGTGAATTTTGAATTGTGAATGTTCTTAGCCGTCGATTGGTCGACCACAACGGTGTTCGTCTTGCCAGCTCATACGGCCTCGTTTAAACTCTGCCAACCAATGTTATACAGTCGTAAACGAAAGAGCAGATTCCCCAGAATAGAATCTAGTTCGGCTTCAATATTGGTTGGACTGAGAATTTTCAAACGGAAATATTGAATTATATAACGGTGACCAGTTTTTTCCACGTTTACAAACTCCCTGAAATCGTTCGTTTATTTTGGATAGCTCAAATAAAAATACTACACAACGTGGCATCTTGAAACATAAAAAATATGTTTTATAAGAATGCTACTTCTCACCAAACCACCATCGAGTTTTGGGACCGCTCTCGTAGATGGAGGTAATACGAATTCAGATTTATTCATGGTTTTTGTTGTTCTTACTTACGTCGACGCTGCCACTCCCCTTCTTATCAGTGTGTTTCTATCGATTATGAAATTGTCATGTACAAAATTGTTGATGACTGGGAATTAAAGAAGCAAAAAGTATAATAATATCTATTACGAATTTGATATATGATACATTACGTTATGGCTTGAAGAAGAGGTGTGGCACCGCTTATTTGGCGTAAAAAGGACAATATCTTATAAACTTTTAAATACAGGAATATGAGATTTTGATTTTTACAAAAAAATTATCACACTGGACCGAATGTCGTAAAATTTTAATGGTAGTAAGTCGTTAAGTTGAGTCAGATTGCCTTGGGAAACCACGAATTTTTTTTTTTTTTTTGCTTATTGGCTCAACCAGTGCATATTCAATTGTGCTTTTAACTGGAAAGCGGACGGATGGACGGACATGCTCAGATCAACAGAGATCTTTACGGCCATTCGAATTATATATGTATATATACATATTATGTGGTAGCAAAAAAATGTTTCTGGTTATTACAAATATAGTGGCAAATTGAACATATCTCAACCCCTATGATGGTACGTATACATCCGTATAGAAATTTCAGTATGGTGAACTGATTTACATCTATCTTCACTCAATATCATTTGGCATTGGAGCAAAAATGTAAGGGGTACCAGAAAAGGCGTGATAAATCGTCACATTCTTCTCAAAAAAAGATACTCTGAATTAAAACACAATGAAAGTAGGAGAAATTGTAATACTTTAAAGTCCTCCGCACGGAAATTATAGATGGACAACAGATTTATGTCAAACCGCTCAATTTATATATATGCTACCCCTAACGGGCGTGGCAGTACAGTCCATTTTCCTTAGCAGAACTGAGTTTACTAAATGGCTGGTTCATTCTAAGCTATATTGATTTTAGAGCTATTGAATGAAAGATATAAATTATATTCAAAGATTCATATCTTTCATTCAATTGCGCTATAGTCAATATAACTTATCATGGTTTAAATCGGAGCGTATGATGTATGAGCGTTACCATAGAGGGCACTGGTATACCGTTGATTTGTTCAAATTTTAACGAGCATAATAATGATATAAAATTGAGAGAAATTTAAGTAATGACACCCTATGAATTAGAGATTACATCAACAAAATGAAATTTTAGAAGGTGTATGGCAATGACCCTTTGATTTGATTTAATTCATTTATTAACTTGATTCTCAGAATATGATGTGATTGATTTGTTTGAATTCAGTACATCAGCTTGGAAGATATGAAGTTAAGAATAGATGAGCTAAATTGATTAATAGTATGTTAGGTACCAAAAGGGGCGTGATTACAATATTGATTTTTCTCAGTTTAACAGAAAGTTATGAACCAATATAATGAATAAAAATCTAGGCTACCGCAGCCTACTAAGTACAAATTAGAAATTACAGCATTTATTTAAAGAAATCGTTTAATTTGCCCAGAAGGTATCAGAAGGGATATGGCAATGCATTTCCTTTTTCAATCCGAATCCATACTTTGACAAACGCTTAATGTGTACCAAGCTTGACTAAATTTAGTTCAATTAACTAAAAGAATACATGGGTTAAATAAAATTCAATTATATAAAAGAATATATGGGTTAAATCGGTCATTTATATGAGAGATACCCAAAGGGACATGTTTAATCTGCCAACTTATTCCAAATTTGCATTTGAGTATTATGAACCAATGCAAAGAATTCAAATCTAAGTTACAGAAGAGAGGTCACAGGGAACAAACTGAATTTCGAAAAATCAAAAGTCAATTTGAATGGCAGATGCTAAAAGGATCGGTCAATATCATGCAATTACAAATCCTAGCTATGATTTGGTAAAATATTAGGCTGTATCAAGTTTTAAGGTAACGCTCAATTGACTTGAAAAACATGGAACACATTTAGTAAAAAGAAACCTCAAACGTTTCCTTCTTGATGTTACATTCTTGGCATTTCAAGTTGTATATAGGTATACAATCATTTCTTTGGACGAAGGTATATAGACTGACGTTTTTTAGTCTTTAGAATACAAGTGCTTGACTTTTGAAAGCCGCATTGATCGTCCTAAGCGTAGTCATATTTATTTCAGTTATCAACACCCATAAGCTTTATCTTATTTTGTTTCATGTTTCTCTTGCACCCATAGGAAATGTTGAAATGTTTCGCATAATAATCCAGTTTGGTCCGTTTAATGGTAAAATGTGCATCTCTTCTATGCTTCTATTCGGGAAGTCCCTTTCTATAGTGGAATGCCAACATCTAATTATACACAAATCTAAATTTAGCCATTTGTTATGGACTTTGGTTTGTACTTTTTTCTTTCCTCTTTTGCCTCTAGAATTATCTAAATTTTTAGTAACCGCATAACTTATTTTCCATGCGATTGCATAACACATCCCAGCAATCATATGGTCCTACACATAGTATCTGATTGTAAAATTTGCTTCCCTCTTGTCTTCTTTTATATAACAAAATCACACAATTATGTATCTGCAACATCTGTTGCAGAACAAAGTGATTGTCCTTTTTTCTTTTGTTGTCGTTATTTTTCATTTACAAAAATCAAAATTTATTTCATGTCGTCCTCTTATTGACAACTTTGCGAATTGAATTCTAAAATGTGCACAAACATAAGAAGATATTTGTTTTTTTTTTTTTGATGTGATGTGAAAATCCGTGTCTGCGGAACTGGCTAGAAATTGAACAGTTTCTTGCCATATCCGTACAAGCAACGTGGACGAGGTGTACGTGTCATCGAGAGATGTCTGTTGGTTTGTTACCAGTTGTTGACGTCATTCAACTTGAGATGGTTATTCTTGCAAATGATGCGTTCATTCCTTGTTTCCTTGTGCTTTCTTTGTGTAAAATATAAACTGAGATGATATAGTTAGATATCAATTGTTAGAAATGCGTGGAATAGAGTGAAATTACGGGAAGTAGAGTGACTAAAAGTCTAGTTTTTCAACCTTCATACAAATCTATAATGAATACTTAGCTATATTCCTGTCTGACTGTGGCATTTGGCGAGTCTACTATGAGCAGAACACAAGTTCAATTGTGGTATAATCGGTTTAAGGAGGGCCGGGAAAATGTCAATGGCAATGCTCGTCCTGGTCGTCCGAGCACGTCAAGTTCAGTCAAATGTGAAGGTTTTCCTCACTGTTTCCTTCGATTGCGATGGCGTGGTGCATCATGAATTCTTGCCACAAGGTCGTACGGTCAATAAGGAATACTACCTTGAAGTTATGCGTCGTTTGCGCGAAGCAATTCGTCAGAAACGCACAGAATTGTGGAAAATCAAGTCATAGATTTTGCACCTTGATAACGCACCAGCTCACACATCGATGCTTGTGCGTGAGTTTTTGGCCAAAAACAAAACCGCAATCATGCCTCAACCACCGTATTCATCGGACTTGGTCCCCGCAGATTTTTTCCTCTTCCCAAAACTGAAGATACCGATGAAAGGAAAGTGTTTTGCTACGACTGAGGAAATAAAAGAAAAATCGAAAAAAGAGCTGTTGGCGATATCAATAAGCGCGTTTTGGAAATGTTTCGAGGATTTGAAGAAACGCCGGCACAAGTGTATTATATCTGAGGGGGACTACTTTAAAGGAAATAAAATAGAAATTAATGAATAAATAAATATTTTTTGGGAAAATTTGAAAAATACGGTTATTTTTTATTACACCTCGTAGAGCTATCCATTCAGTATATTCAAAACCGCCGGTCTGGCAAGGCTGTCAGCCGTTAAATACCTGTCATCTGAAGTGATACTTATTTAGTGAAAAGTTTGCCATTTACGGGTATGGATTGTTTAACAACTGAAAAGGGCGTAAAAATAGTTGAAACTTACTACAAAAGTGGCGATTGAAACGTGGCAATTAACACTTTGTGTTATGGTTTAAAAAAAAATATATTCTTTTGGGCCGAAGGCTTTATTGATTACATTTCACTTTGAAGTCTATCTTAGAACTAACTTATTTTACATTGTTTATAGCTTTAAATACTCTTCAATTTACGCCAAAATGTTAGAGCCATTTCTTTGTTCTTAGATGAGTAATGTGATCATCAGTGGACAATGGATGATGGTCCAATGATGAAATCATTAGTGGACAACTGGTGTAATAATGCAAACAAAACATTCTTTATACATAGAAGATGCAACTTTGATAATAAGGGAATATTATTACCCATTATTACGAGGGTGCGTAGCTTGGGCTTTCAATCGAAAAAAATTTTCTCATTCGGTGGTTGCGTTAACATGCAACATTGCCGCATGTGAGTCTCAGAATTGATTGTGGAAAAGCCTTTGTATCCGGAAAAAGTGCTGTTTGGTGCGCATTGTGGTCTGGAGGTGTCATTGGGTCATTTTTTCGAAAACCATCTCGAAATGACCCACTGCTGCATGTAAATGACATAATGCCAAGGTCCAAACATTATAATTAAATAAAAGTTTCATCGAAATCAAAGCTTTATGTGTATTTTATTTAACTTTACTTTAAAAATGTATAACCCTGTACTTTCACTGTAGTATTCAAATACCCGATCTTTTCAGAAAACCGCTTTTCAAAAAATTACTTTTTTTAAAAATCCGATTTTCGGGTATTCTATCAACAAAAAAAAAATAATAAAGTTTTTTCGTGTTTCCTCTATGTAATAAAATTAGGACGAACAATATTTTCAAATTTCTTTAAAAGGTACACGATATTGTGAAAAGCAAGGCTACCTACAGAATATACAAAAATCACGTTTGTTCTTCAACCATCGCACAGTAAATATAACCCATCTGGAAACAATCCCAAACGGGCAAGGAACAATCTCACAAAGTTTCATCTCGATCAGATGTAGAACTAAACACACACTGATATTAATTTTTGTGAGTGAACCAGAAATGCATTCAGTGCGAGAATATTACATACAATTTTCATTATCAATTTTCACTTTCAATACTAAAACTGGATTGAATCCCAAAGGGAACAAGATCGTACTTACGATAAACTCTTCTTTGAAGTATTCCATAAATTTATACTGATTTCAATAAGAAACATCCTAGGATGCAGGCGGACACAAATCGATGTTAATGTTTGATTCAGACCAATATTTTAAAAATTAAAAGTTAAAGAGATAACAAATGTTGAAAGTCCCTTAATGAATGTTGTCCAATGTAGTTCGTATAATATCGCTTGGAGAAATTTTAAGATCATTAGTATTCAAAAATTATTAGGTAAGCAACTAAGTTCCGCTGTTTGCCAATAGATGGCGCCAGCTGTAATGCTAGTCTATTCTGCCATATCCTAAATGTCATGAGCCAAGCTTAGGCATATGGTAAACATACTGATTTTTTTTTTACTTCATATTCTTTCATGAATATGTACGTGTGTGCCAAATAATCCTTATATGTGGGAAGTATTGATTTTCTTCTTTCAACCGAAGAAAACGGCGGCTGAAGCTCATCGAGAGCTTTAAAACGTTTACGGAAATGCTGCTTAAAGTGAAACAAAGTATCGAGTTTGGTTCTGTTGCATTAAAGACAGTGATTTTGATGTTGACGACCTTCCGCGTGAAGGAAGACGAAAAACTTTCGAAGACACTGAATTGAAGGCATTGCTTGATAAGGATTTGTGTCAAACATAGATAGAGCTTGTTTCAGTATTAGGAGTTACCTGCCAAGGCATTTCCAAGCGATTGCATGCGTTAGGAATGACTAAAAAGCAAGGAACTTGGATTCCTTATGAGTTGAAACCAGGGGACGTTGATCGTCGTTTTATCGCCTGTGTACAACTGCTTCAGTGACAAAAAAGTAAAGGGTTTCTTCATCGCATTGCAACGGGTGATGAAAAATTGATTCACCACAGCAATCCAAGGAAAAGAAAGTCATGGGGGCTGCCCGCTCATGCTTCTACGTCGTCGCCTCGGCCGAATATTCACGTTGCGAAGGTTATGCTCCGTATTTGGTGGGACCAGGTCGGTATTATTAATGCAATTGAGCCGAGCTCTGCGCGAGAAACACCCACAATACGCGAAAAGACACAAAAAAGTGATTCTTCAGCAGAAGTTCCTCTTATATGACGACATCAAGGAATGGCTAGATTCGTAGATAGCCTCAAAAGATTAACAGTGACGGAATTTGAGCTTTGTCAGAAAGATGGGGAAAAGTAGTAGCTAACGATGGGCAATATTTTCAATAAATCATTTGTAAAAATGTTTTCGTAATAAAGTTGCATTTTTATAAAAAGAGAACAGCGAGAACTTAGTTGCGCACCTAAACAAATTTTTGAGTTGTTGAAGTATTAGCTGGTATTTTCTTCAGGAAGCTGGTTCTTTTGGAGTTACAAAAAAATGTATTTTTAATGCGCTTCTATTAAGTTAAGTAGGGAGTGCTCAGGATTTTCAGATTAGGTGCACTGAATGAATAACCACCCCAGAGGGAATTTATTGCCAGGCCAATAGATATCTCTAATAATAAAGCTCCAATATCGGTTAAACATTCTCAATGTAAAATGCTATTGCGAAGCTAAGCAAAATCTAAATTAAAACAAAAAATAATATGAAAACTGGGTTCTTTATGATAACGTCAATAACACCTTAAATACCACACAATCACAATCATTAAATTGTTGGCAACGATCAATAACTATATTTTACAGACATATTATAGTTACCTGAATGCGGAATAGGTCAGAAACTATTTTCGATTCTTTTATGAATTTTACAGTTTTTATTCAACACAAAACAATTTTTTAAACATTTTGTAATTTTTCAAAAACGGGTTAATCGGTTAAGCGAAAGAACCGAAAATGATGATTTTGAAAAAACCTGCATACGATTTGCAAAAAACGGACCTTCCTTTTTTCACCCAATTTTTTGCGTTTTTGTAAAACAGTGAGAGTGCCAGAAGAGGTGTGCAAATTCCCCCGTTCTTCTGCAATATATTATATATTAAGGCAAAATAATAAATTATAACTTTCTTAAATCCTCCGCTTTGAAATCGGCTAAAATGGCCAATTTGTATGTGTGGAACTCCAAAACTTCATTTTCATTTGCAGAACTAAGTTTACTAAGAGCCTTATGCGTAATAAATTCAGCTGAATTTAATGGAATACAGTAAAACATGTGAACCTAGGCTTCAATTAGGTTATTTGTATGGGAATTATCAGACGGGGCGTAGAAATTTTCACAGTAGTTAACAAATTTTTAAAATCACATACAAAAAAACCGTTTCATAAATTGTTTTAGAATCAAAATTGTTCCCAATTTCGTTTCGGATGTATTAATCAAAATCAAAAATGTTTGAAGTTTCAGTTTGGATGTATGCAACAGAAACAAAATTCGACACAATTTTAATTCGCTTACCCACAATTTTGATTTGGATGTCAGTAATTGTAATAAATAAAAACTATTTTCTGGTTTGATTTTCTTACGACGACAATCCCTAATATTATTGGCTTTAGTAATCTGTAACCCGCCATGTATAAGCCCAGACCTCGCTTAAGCTAGGTGGCGTTAGAAAGATGGGTTTCCTACTCAAAAAACTACTTAGAAAGTGTTGTGACTTGACTCAGTATTGTTTGAGAGTGCGTTAAAAATTGGAACAACAAACAATAAATACGCCGCATTTTATTATTTTTTTTTCGATAAAGGCGAAAACGCCACTGAATAGTGTTTATTGTCTTGATACTGTAACAACTAATTATGCACAATTTTGGATTTCTCGATTTCGTTTCGGTATTTTTGATGTCAAACATACAAGGTCAATTGTCAAAAATCTCGATAGAATAATGGAAATCGTCAAATCTGAGCATCTTATAAGCATCGATTAGTCAGGAGCTAAACATCACATAGAAAAACATTTGAAACCACTTGAGTAAAGCTGGTTAACGCTGCTGAACCGCAACAAAACCGACATATTTCTGAAGCGGATGGTGAGTAGTGATGAAATGTGGATCACATACTAAAAATTAAAGGAAAACTAGGTGGTCGAATCGCGTTGAGCCGGCACAAACGGTGATCAAGCCAGGATCTACTGTCAAGATGGATTTGGTATGTGTCTGGTGGGTTTGAGGTTTGTGTCTGGTGAGTACGGACCTGGCATGAAGTGATTACCATTTGTTTCTGTCTATGAGGAATGATTTTGCTAATAAAAAATTTGCCTCAAGAAAATCGTCTATCCTAGTTTTTTGAGATATGGGTTTCTATGAGAGATGGATAATGAATTAAAACAGAACAAAATAAGAAACAAATTTGATCTAAATTGAATCATTCTAACTGTTTTCAATGTTGCCTTCAACGTCATACAAAAATATTGAATTTCTTTTGCTACACCTTATAGGTAGTGTTAGTCGAATGGTAGCAGATTTACAACTGGTTAATTATTGCATACTTCTCTTGTTACAAAGCTCTATGGCGCACGAAAACGTCTTTGCCATATTTATGGACACATATACGAGTATAAGTCATTACCAAACTAAGATGATTTGATTTGTATTTGATTGAAACCCTAATTTTGTGTTGAAAATGTCATTTATGGAGCACCATTGTATTGCCACAATATCGCAAAAATTCTAACCAGGTCGAATGACTCAAATCAATGTCCTTATAGGAATTTCAAAATAATCCAAGCAGTTCGTTACGCTAACACAACTTTGGAGTTAACCTTACTGACGATCAATGATCGTCGCCCATCACTGCCAGCGTCACTTTATTTTGTTATCAGAATGTACGGCCTTAGCCAAAGTCGGAGTCTAACAGTCATAGTTATCGCTGTAGACGCAGTCAAAGTCATAGTTATTAGTTGTCTATCGTGTGAACAAGTAACAATTGCATTTCCTTATGTTGTGGCAGTTGTCAATTTGTTGCCATTTCTTTTTGCTCTTTACTGTTGGTCGTTAGTAAACAGAGGAGAGTTGTTGTTTTCGTGAACTTGGTTAGTTTGGATTATTTTAGACTTGAATACGAAGTACTGACTGACTGAATTTACGTGGCATGTGTGTGTGTGTGTGTGTGTCTTTATGTACGTTTGTTGCATCAAAAGTTTTGTGATGATCCTCAACAGCAGCTGAAACAACAACAGCACCATGAATTGGCAACAGCAGTGAGACGGCAATGAATGGCAACTATGTAACAACTGGCAACACCAACAGTTTTTTGACCCTTGGGAGTAGTTGAGGCATGTACACAAAAATAACTTGTACTTTGGAGTGTAACCTCCAACAATAACAGCAAAAACGTAATAAAAATGTAACTGCACATGCGCCCAATGTTAAATTTGGTATAAAATAAAAGCAAAATTCTTCTTAAGCTTCACAAGATAAAAAGTGATTTTCGAAAGTCCTGGCAAAAAATATTAGGTATTTGGCTAGATCTTCATTCTTCCTAAGTGGTAATAAAAAAAATTTTTTTAAAGGCAATGAACGAAATATTTGATACCAATCATCATTAAACTATGTATGATTACATGGATTAAACTGTGTAGAACATTTCTATACCTTCATTCAAAACTATGAATTTATATTTCATTTGATAGCGCCAAAAATGAAACTTCTAGGAGGAAGCGTTTAAAGTCCCAAGTTTTTTTTTTACCAAATGTGTTGCATGGCTATTTGAGTCGATTGAGCGATGCCCATTTGTCTGGTTTACAGGCATGATGACTTTTGTAATTCTCTATGAAATTTCTTAAAACCTGGAGTAATGAAATACTATTTCAGATCATAGCTGGGAATCGTAGATGATCTATAGTGACATCCCCTTCTGGTGTTCTCCACACAAATTATATGCTTTTTCGGAACTCAAATTTTCCCCGTAACCCATAATTTGTTAACTTCATTATTCATTATTTCATATTGCAACGTTGGTCCGATCAATCACACTCCCTCAACTATATCATTTACAAATGATTTAACCCATATATTCTTGGTTTCTTTCGTCCCGATGCACTAAATCTTGTCAAATTTGTTATTCGTTAAGTGTTTTTGGTTAGTAGGCTGCATTATGTTGATTGATATTGTTTTGTTAAACTTGAGAAAAATTGACAAAGTAATCCACATATTCTTAACTTCATATCTTGCAGGCAGTTGTGCTGAATTGAAATAAATGAATTTTATAAATTTAGTTCAAAGAATTTGGTTTCCATATAAATTGACAATCTCCTTTTGTAATCCCCATTTAGTGGGCTGCAATTACTAACGTCTATGTCAATCGTTTTGCGTTATAATGCTTGGTAAAATTAAAAAAAAACACTCTCTCTGATAATATAAACTATATATTCTTAGATTTATGTATGTTTTCGTAGATTATCAACCGCGTGATATAGGGCAAACTTGGTCAGATTGAGCCCAATCGATTGAAAGATGTGGGGGCACAAAGGTATGGGTTAAGCTGGTTATTTATATGAGAGGCGCCAGAATGGGCGTGGTTACTTAGTTAATTTTTATCCAATATTGTAACGAATTGCAAAACCATGTAACGGATAAAAATATAGACTATTACAGACGACTAATTAGAAGTTACAGAGAACTGACCGACTGAATTTTGAAGAACGCTGAATTTTGTGTCAGATTTGACTAAATTTAGTGCAATTACATAAAAGATGTGAACCTAAGAATATAAGTGGCATTTGTATGGCAAGTATTAGCACTACCTATAGAGTAGTTAATAGGCCGATTTTTTTTTTTTAAATTTTACCAGGAATTATGAAATAATGTTACAGAGAAAAATTCGTTCGCACAGGATATGGATGGGGAATTACTGCGAAGAAATTGAATCCCGGAAAATCGGTGAATTTGTATGCGAGGTACCAGAGGAGATGGGCCGATATATCCTATTTACAATGTCCGGCTGCCATCTGGAAACATATTAGACTGCTTCAAATTTTATGGGATTCCGTAAAGATTAAATGCAGCTAATCGTTCACCAGACAGACAGACAGACGGACATTGATCAATCATCTTGAAAAGTTCTTTAACCAAAATATAGTTTCGTCATAAAATGTCTCAACTCTGGATGAAAATTTAAAAATGAAATTTCGTACATTCGGTCATTTTGTATGGGAGGTATAGGAAGAGCAGGCCGATATAGCTTATTCACAATCCTAGACAATGATCAGGTAAAATATTAAAATGCACCAAGTTGTAAGAAATGTCATAAAGATTTCTTGCAGTTATGGTGTCTATCTGCCGACCAACTGAACTGATGGACACTATTGGATTGATTTGAAAATTTATGAAACACATTTGATCAAAAGATATTTAGTACCTTTAACGTTTCTACGCCACTGTTATCAGCAGGCTTTATGCGTTGGTGTGTTGTCGAACACAATGAAAGGGACTAGGAAACGTGTAATATCAAACAATTGAACAACCGACAATTGGCAGTAGCACAAGAAGCCGTGATAAACTTGAGGAACCATAGCGTTAGTTATAACCACAGGTCATTGTAGACCGACTGTAATTGGTTGACGTTTGTCTTACATTTGAATTTATGGCTGACTTTTGTTTCTATTGGTATTTTTGCTCTTTTCCAGTAAACAATCAAAGACCGGCTCCGTCAGTGAAGTCTTTCGATCGATGCCAATCATTTGTTAGATACTTGTGCGAAACCGAGAATCGCTGTCGTATTCTTAGAGTACATGAAGAGTAGATATATTTATGTAAGTATATATAGATGTTTGTATGCTACTGTATGGAATATGTGCTATGGGTGTTATGGTCATTGCTGGGTGCATGAAATTCTTATGGTTCAACATCAATTTAAATTTGTTCTTTTTATTGTTTTCTTGTAACCATTTCTCGCGTATATCGAAACTGTATCAGTCTATTTTTGATAGTTTTTTTCTACTGGGAACTTCCTATGTTCTTCTCCGTTTCGTAACTTTGTTGATTTATAGTTTTTTGAAGGATTGCAATTATTATCTCATAGATGGATTTGCAAAGGAATTTGTTATGCAGTTGGAATTGTAACAATTTGGGGAACTGCTTTCGAATTTTCCAGAGGAACACCGCCAAATATGACGGTATATTAATTTGGTAATCATTTGGCAAGGGAATTTTCGTTTGAGGTCACTGTATAGTAAACATAAAGAACAGCGTTCAGTTTAAATTACACTGTTATATCGACTCTCAGACGTACATACTTATTTTTTTTAAGTTGATGGTACTGTGCAGGAAATAACGCTGAAAAAGAATATCAGTATGTGGGCTGTCTGATAACAACCACACATCAGTTTCTGAGAATGGTTTGACTGAACTAAATCATGCTTTATGATTGAAGTATTCTATCCTGTAGCGCATCAATGTGTGAACCAACTGTAGAGGTTTCAACTAAAATGGCATATTGAAAGTATGATTTGAAAGAATCCGAAATGGAACTGAAGAGAAACAGACCGACAATTAGCATCTTTCTGTCCATAATAAAGCTGCTTTCAGCAGAAGTCCACGAGGGTTTAACGTGAGTCTCGCCACGGTGTGCGACACACTGGGCACATTACGATGCGATTGCCAACGCCCCCCTGGGATAGCCAAGTAAAACTTTTGCCATCTAAGAAAAGAGGCTTTTAGCAGTTCGATATAGCAAAATTCGTTGAATACTACGTCTAAGTTCGGTATTTATGAGAAGTTGGCACGTCGTTATTGTTGCTGGCGTTGACTGGCACAAAGTCTTAAGTGCAGACATGCAAAAATTTTATTAAGTTATTTTACACCAAACAGGGCATGATTTTGGAGACGCAAGTGAGAAAAGCTGCAATAAATAGGTTCGGTACAATCTTTAATAAAAACTATATGTTAATCTGCTGCTGATATAGGAACCATTAGCCGAAAACTGCGACATGTTAATACAGTCTTCTCAAACTTTGAGAAGAAATCGTCAAAAGTAGATATGGCAGTAGACAAGGGCGAAATAAAGTTATTGGTTTCGACGAACAATGAGTCTACTAGTTTGGGCTGCTAGGTGAAAGTTGATAATTTTAACTTTGGAGTGAAGGGCTCAGTTTCGTAACCTGTATTGTGTGTCCACATGTGTTCTATGACTTTTGAAGTGTATTTAACTGCGTCTGTCGATGGGTGGACTTGCTGGTAGACTGATAACTTTCGTAAATTAATAGGAAGTTTCTTAAAATATGCCACGATTTAGTTTTTTACCCAAAAGGAATCAGGATATTGAAAATTGCTCTTGTCGTCCACATAAATTAATCCGTTTACAGAAATTCTATTCTTCTTCAGAAATTTTTAATTGACAAATTATAGCAACCGAAAAAGGTGTAAAATTTTTTGATTTATATTGGTTGGCAAAATTCAAATTTTTTTTTTTTTTAATTCCAAAATTGTTTCTATTGGACCAGTTTGATAGTCATATATCAACTCATCCGATCATTTGATGATATTTACTGTTTAAAAAAATGATTTAAAGTAGAAATGTGCAACTCTTACGTTAAGTAATATGGTTTATAGCCATATCTCCTTTTTCAGTCCTTGCTTCAATTTCCAAGGAACCGATCGAAATGCACCACTGTAGCCCAAAAAGGAGCTTTCTCGCCAAATTTGAAAATATCAGTTTTCAGTTCAATTAGAGATTCAAAACTTCAATTCAATTCAATTAAAATTACCAAAAAAAAGTATATCCTGAATTGTGTACGCATATATACATTTATGTACATTTCGAGTCACCCACCTACCTTAGGCAAACCAAACACAAAAGATGCTTCTGCATAACGTACAAAAAAAGCATCCTGCGATTGCGAGCATAGAAATGAGGCCCGTACAACTTTTCATTCTTATATATGAAGAAAGAAAGAAAGACGAAATACTTTATTACACTTTCTCCTATTAGCAAGACAATAGACTCAATATATAATATTATATTTGCATATGGAGTTACCCATAGCTTAGATTTAGCGAACGTATTCCAAAATCTATGCAACAACCAATTGATGCCATCGAAAAAAGTATCATCATCAGCATCGTCATCATGTAAATGGTCACACTTAGGTCTCGAACTATTTTTAATCTTTGCCTGGTGATCAATACAAAAATGCTTTTAACACAGACACCGATAACGAACCAGCGAACAAATGAACGGGTTACTTCTGGTGAGGACATTGATTCTTCGATAGTTAACTTTGTCTACAAGGAGAAAATTGCACGATCATTGCCAACGGATGTCGTCTGTTGTTGGCGGTGCTAGATGCGGAGATGGCTATATCATCATCACGATGGCATATCATTCTAGTATTTTGCTTAAAGATAAACACGCAATTTCATTACATCGGAATGATCGTTCGACATTCTATGATGAGGATATGAAAGTGGTCAGCGGGCAGAGTTTTTACATGCAGGAAAAGAGCCTTAGGTGGACAGAATAACAATTGACGGACATGAGATGAAGGGAATCTTTATTGCTGTCTCCTCATCGTATGCACGCAGTACTCAGAGGTGACACAAAAGCCTCGCGTGGACACAGGCAATTACTTATGATATCAATTAAACCGAAAATAGCATATGATTATACCTATGACAACAACAATAACAACAACGACGACAGGAATATGAATCAAAACATCAAAACAGTAAGATGTTACAAATTGTTTAAAAATGTGTGCAGTTTTCTTATTGACGCATTTTCAGTGCTGAGTTTGATACTCAATCGATTGAAATTAGAAAA
>JAHXMU010000648.1:102123-124541 GCA_019455685.1 Philornis downsi | reverse complement strand
TATGTATGAAAGAAGAGACAAAAAAAAAAAAAAACATGTAGTGTATACAAAATTATGCCAAAACATACATGTTTTGAATCCGTAAAATACTCTTTAGGATTATTCTGCAATTACATAAGAAGCGTTTCAAGGTTCTGTAAAAGGAAACTTTTTAGTTCACATTTGAAGTGTGATATCCTACTTATTCTTTTCATATTTGCAGGCAAATTGTTGTCGCCTAAACTACCCATGTATTCAATGCGTTGTTTAGTAATTTCTAATTTGCATCTAGGTGTTCTTAGATTTTGTTGATGTCTTGTACACATAAACGGTTGGTTCTGGGAAAAACTAATGGTACGATAGCCAAAATTGTTCAAACTCTTAAAAACATACAAGAGTAATTGATATTTATAAAGTCCATGAATAGGCAATATGGATTTACAAACATTAACATACAAAGATATAGTTGAATGAAAATTTGGTAAATTGTAAATTATTTTCAGTGCTTTATTCTACATAGTTTGTAATGATTTCATAACATTTGTCCTTTTGTAACCGTATATTAACGCCATGTAATTTAGGTGACTTTGAATAAGTGCTTGATAAATTAATATTTTAGTTTCCACGTTCAATTTGAATTTCATTTTGTATAATATATCAATAGCCGGTGCTATTTTTGATTTAACTTCACTTATATGTGAATCCCAAGAGAGATTACATTGCAAAGTAATCCCTAAGTATTTAACTTCATGGGTTTCATTAATTATATTACCATCGACTAAAACACTAAAATGATTATTTAATACATTGGCATGTGGTCTAAGCCGTATTAATTTAGTTTTATTTGGATTCAGAATAATTTTATTCAATCTAGCATATTGAACTGTTAGGGCAATATCCCGTTCCATGTTAATTCCAAGTCAAATCGTAGCTATGTGAATAAAATAAGCAAACGTCATCTGCAAACATATACATTTTACCAACAAGGTTCAAATTACAAATATCATTCAAAAAAATTGAAAATAATAACGGCCCTAGACAGCTACCTTGTGGTACTCCACATTCAACATTTACCATTTCACATTTACAACGGTTTACTTGCACAAATTGTTTCCTATTTTGAAAGTAGTCTTTAAGTAATTCTAGTTCTTTCCCCACTATTCCATATAATTCTAATTTCTGCAGCATTATTTCATGATCAACTAAATCAAAAGCCTTCGTAAAATCAAGAAATATACCTGCAACACCAACTGAAGCATTATCCAAACCACTACATATGAAGTTAACAACATTTACTACCGCTTCTTCAGTGCCACAACCTTTTTTGAAACCAAATTGGTATTTATAAAAGTAATTGTTCTCATCAAAATATGCTAAAAGTTCTGTATGAATAATCTTTTCAAAGATTTTGTCAATAATTGATAGCAAGGCAACCGGACGAAAATCTTTTGCTTCAGAAGCATTCGATACTTTTGGTATAGGAACAATCTTGCTAACTTTCAAACACTTAGGGAAACTTGACATATCAACCATTTTATTAAATATATTACACAGAATGGGTGCAATTAACTCTCTGCATTTTACCATTAGAAATGAAGGAATATTATCACAACCAGTTGACTTTTTTAAATTTAAATTGTTTATTATTACCTTAATGTCATCTACAGTAACTGATTGAATAAAAAAACGATTCGACGTTGCGGTTAAAGTTCGTAAATAATTCCATGTATCCCCTGGTAATATCGGTATCTAACTTCTTAATTCACTAACAGCGTGAATGAAATACTGGTTCAAAAGGTTTGCTTTAACCTCATCATCAAAAACCAAAGTTCCTGCTGATGTTTTTAGGTTAAAATCTTTTTTCTGTACTCTCCCCAGTATATCATTTATAAACCTCCAACACTTGGTATGATTCGTTCCTATTCTTTTTAAATGCCCATAAAAATAATTACTCTGACACGATTTCAAGTCATCATTTTCTTCATTATGTTTGACAAAGTCGATTCATTTTCTAAAACATTTTTCAGCGATTTTGCGCACGAAATTCGATTTGCATTTCAAAATTTGGCATAAAGTCTTTGTTCGATATTAGTGTCCATTTCAGATATGGTAAAACAAACTTGCTATGAACTGATGAAATCGAGCACTTTAAGTAAACTAAATGACAGTTGGCGTTCAAACTCCGTTTCCGCATAGAGAACAATAGTGTCAAGTTAAAGACGTAAAGAATTTTGACAATCCCTTTAATTCCCGGCACTATTTTGACAGCAAGTATTTCAGCTTTAACTCGTCTCTCCAATATAGGCTGTTACTATGATATGTAAGTTTCATTTTTTAACAAAATTTTAAAGTTATCTGTCTCTAAGACAGAACAAACACTCTTTACTTACCTTCGCCTTCATATTAAGAAATGAAATACTTGAGAAACAACTGTTGTTAAAATTCATATTTTATATTGGTTTTTATTTATTTGATTGATTTTCATAAACTAATTTTTAATACACATAAAATATATATTTTCTTTCATATATGTATGTATATGCTATATAGCTAAAATAATATAATGATCATTCATTACAACTAATGATAATACATAAACGACGACTCAAAACAGTATAATTATCATAAATGTTTGTTTCAATTCAACAACTTAACTCTGTGTCATTCATTCGCTTTGCATTTTTGTAATTTTGCAAACTATTTTTCTTAACTATAAATAATAATAAAATAATAATTAAATACATTAATATGGACATAGAAATTAAAAAAATAAAAGGATACAAAATTTCTAAACGGTTACAACTAAATAATGACGAGTTTAATTTGTTTTTATTGTTTTGTCCTTCAAACTTTTTATTTTATTTATTTTTTTTTTTAATTTTGATGAATTTTGCTTAACATTTTGTCAGGCAGCCTTTAATTACGAAATGTAGTTTTGATTTGGTTGAATATATCATTTTATGTTGTATGTCAGTAACTAATGTAGTATTCTGTAATAACGCCTTCTAGTATTGCTTAATATTTGCTTTATTGATGGGGTTTCCATTTAATATTTAATTACTTGTAACATATTTAGTGTGTTGTTTGTAGATAATAATGTTTAAAGTTATATGTAGTATTTTATAACAGCAGAAGTATTTGTTAGACAAAGTTGTAATTATGCATTGAATTATTATTATGAAAAAAAAAATTCGTAATTATTACATTTAATGTGACTCTTTGAGAAAATTTAGTACAGTGGTATTCATGAGAATGAATGTGACAAACAAATCATATCCAAGAATCTCTTTTTCCGGTACTAAGTTTAATTGAAACATATTTATTGAATTAAAACCAAAATGACAGCGCAGTTAATCTATTGTTTCACATATAAAATGATTACAATTTTACGAAATAGGATCTGTATTAATGAGCGAGATGGATATGTACGCAAAATCATACACATTTACGAACCCCACTGTACTTGGTTTTTGACATTTAACATAAAACAAACTAATATATATGGGGTTAAAACTATAGATCAGAAGATACAACAACTTGTAACGTATCGTACAAAATACAGATACCTCTGTACAATTCATTTGTTATATCTTCCGCAGTTATAGCTAAAAAAAAAAAATTCATAACTCCCTTTAAAATTTTGAGTTGTGTTTTTTATTTTGTATTAAAAATTAAATTAAAATCACAATTTTTTTCAAGACTTGATAAATGTTATTGAGTTATGTTCTTGTAGATCTCTTTTTGCTACAAAGAATATGAGGAAATTTGCAACTTCAGTTAAAGTCTTTTGATTTTAGAAAACAGACGTAAAACGAAATTGTACCTTCCTCTTGTCGTTTTGTTTTTTTTCTTTTTGTTAGAGTTTTAGATGTTCTCCAATATGAAATATTTGTTCTTAGAGAAATATTTAAATGGATTGTGTTTTCCTTTTATTTGTTTCTTGCGTATATGCATGTGTCTGTGTGTGTATATCTCTCCTATTCTTTCCAAGCTAAATCAATTTATACTCAAGCGGTAGCAATTCGTATTACTAGCTTTAAACATTTAATTGTATCTTTTAAAAAAAGGCACATTTACTTGTATTTAACGAAAACAAAACAATACAAATTAATTAGTTGGCTGAAACAAAAGCAAACATTTTTGAACACAATTAATTTCAATTTCAATTTTCGTTTTCATTAATTACGTTTTTCCTTTCAACCAAATATAGATTAATATTTTAATGATTTAGGTATGTAATTCGAAAAGATCTGCAAAGAAACGGGTACAGAAGAAAACAAAAAAAAAAAAAAAATAAAGATATAAATTAGTTTGTAAGCAATCAACACCACGTCAGGAGAATGTTTTAGGCAAAGAAAAAAAAATGTTGAAAAATAACCTAGGAATAAAAACAAAAGACTTAAGACACGAACTTCATTTTCATTTCTGTGAAAAATTAAAGCAATTTCTTTTGGTTTTCTGTCTGTCGCCGTGTTTTTCTCGTCGTCTTCTTCTGATGGCAACAGCGACAACTGAAACAGCAACAACAACAACTACGTTAATATGCTAACATTTGCAATACGATTTTGTGCATCCCGCCAAATAGGTTGCTTGTCGTCGTTGCTGTCGTTGTTGTTGTTATTGTTACCTTTCAACACAAAATAGGTGGAAGAATTAATGGAAGATCAAGAAACACAACATGGAAACTCATTTGCGTTTACTTGCAAACAAACAGAAAATCGGGACAATGAGACACGATTCAATTTACAAATCTTCAATTTCAATATTCTCTGCTCCTCGATATCAATTCGTACATTATGGATTACCGACTTTGCCTTAGCAGTTACCTAACTCCATGTGCCTACAGTGGGCTGAGTAATCTTTCTCAGCGAATTAAAGTACATCGGGTTAATTTCAAGTGACTGTTTATGAAAGAACATGTGAATACTTCAAATATGGAAAGAAAGCACTTCCACAAATCAGTTAGTTAGTTTCAGACTACGGCACAAGTAAGGAAATCACTCAATTATCGATAGTGTCACAGTTTCGAAACAGATTCAGAATTGTACTATCGTGGCTCAACTATAACAGAGCAGTGTAAATTATTGCATATTGATACAACGAGCTTACATATCTTAAACACGGCCAGCCTAGTCGAAAATTCCGCCGGATATTGGAATTTAAGCGCATTGTTCCAATTATAATGGCATCAGTTTTGCATATCAGATCCTTTCTAGAGAATTGTGGGATAGAATTGTTTTATGAGATCTGAAAGATTTTTCCGATGTCCCAAGTTTTACATATTTTTGAAACCATGGATGAATTTATATCCTTGCTAAACTATTTAGTAATGAATATAGGCAAACATTTCATTTAGCCCCTTTGGACCAAGCGGAATCATAGATTGGGAGTCAGTTTGTCGTGGTAGCGATAACTATGACTCTAAGAAAAATAATACATTTTTCGATTTTAGAAGTGAAGTTTAATAAAACTCTCATAAAGCTATGATTTTGAAGAAACTGATATTTCATTATAATGCTTGGACCTTGCCATTGTATGCGAAATAAAATGCAATTTAAATGATCACCTCTGGATTGATTGCAGCAATGGATAGTTTTGAGATTCCTCCAACGTGACTTTCAAAAAATTAGTCCCAATGACAACGCAAGACTACTTTTTCGGATGCAATGGCTTTTTTACAACCACTTTTGGGTTCTTCGGGCCCCATATTCGACAATTTTGCTTGTTGACGTAACCACTGAATGGGAAATGATCTTCATCGCTGAAGAAAATTTTGTTCGATTAAAAGCCTACGTTTGAATTACCACTTATGTAGTAAGTTTTAAGTACTCTTACGAGTTCTTCGATTGTTAAACGATCCATATTCGTAAATGGCAAACCTTTCACTAAATAAATAGCACTTCAGATGACAGCCTTTGCCAGACCGTCGGTTTTGAAACCACTGAATGGATAACTCGTTATTACTTGGGCACGCTGTTTATGTAACATCATAGGTCGAAAACTGCATAGCGTTATAGCTGACCCCTCAAATTAAGTTTGGTATGCTTAAGACTCTTCACGAAAATTGACACTCTTCTCATACATAATATAAGCTATAGTAAAAATAAATCCTTTATTATTACATGATATTGTAGGCTAGAATGACCCGATTTATGTAAAATATATACCCCATAATGCAATTGCGCCTATCCCACAGAAATGCTCGTCTCTATTGGCATACAATTTGAACAGTTGATTTTCGCCAGAAAAGACATTCGCCATAGGCAGAAAGACGTTGAAATAACTTGTCATCAGGTCCTAATTCAAGTTGTTTCAAATGATTTTTATACAATGTTTAGCTCCTAAGTAATTAAAATGGCGTTTATATGTCAGTCTTGACTTGATTTGTAGCAGTTTTTTGAGCACAAAATCGCATCTTTCTGTCGCCATCCAGAAGTGAAGAGAATCGTTCAGATTTAGCCAGTATGACAGGAGTTACATATGTTCCATTGGCACAACGCCAGGCCGCACAAACCAATAGCGTGAGCTTGGTTGGGAGGTTCTTATGCATCCAGCGGACCTGGCGCCAAGTGACTGCTGATGAAAATGGATTGAATAAGTCCCATCATACTATATGTATTATATCCGAACTTCTAACAATTTGGTTTCTAAGATACAGGGCAGCGCCCGAATCGTGCTACAAACACAAAACGTTATAACGTAATAACCGTTATTTAAAGATGTTGAAGGACTTTTGTTACCCAGAACAGTTTCAATAGCGTTTGGTTCCAGCAAGATGGAGCAGATAGCGCAGCTCCAGCGCAAATTTGCAAACAAATTAGTATCCAGAAACTTCACTTTCTGATCAGGTTACCTGACCTGGCCTGATTGCACTAGACTTTTTCTTATGGGATTATGTCACGCAAGAGGTGTACAAACTGAAACCAAGGAATTTGACTGAATTGATGCAGTCCATTAAAACAATAATTGAGTCAAACCCGCAATGAATAATTTTCTGATTAGGTGTTGCATATGCGTAAATGAGCTTGGAGGTCATTTATGGTCTATCATCTTCAAAACCAATTAGTTATATAAAAGTGAATTGAATTTTCTACATTGATTAAAAAAAAGTTATTTGAATTTCTTATTGAAGCACAATTGCTGCTTCACTCTGTATTTTATTACTTGAGCGCTTGTTTTTCTCCGATTCTTCATTCTAAGACAGAGATGTTTGGAGCAAAATCATTTCGAACGGAATGTCATTTAATGGATAGCAGAATAATGACGCAGTCTGACAAAAAACCAAAGTTTTCAAGTGTTCAAATTCCGTTCTTTCAAATTCCTTCTTTTAAATCATACTCACCATATAAACATCCACTAAGATTGTTCCTTCTATTCTGAAATTAATTTAATGTAGTTGTTTTCAGCTTTTCTCTAATGATGATGGCAACATTGGAATGATTAAGAACAATTGTATTTGTAGATGCAACAGACGACTAAACGATGGCAATGCTGAGAGTGGATGCAGATGTGGATAATGATGTGAATCTTTGATTCTAGTTATGCGGCGTCTCTAACTAGGTTGGGTTGTAGGCTCGATGAGTTGATGTAGGCGTTAAGTACTTCACACGTTTCTCGTGGCTATGGTTAAGTGTGTACGTGTGTGTGTGTGTGCGCGTGTGAGTATCTGTGTTAATGAACAGAATCCAGCTTGCAGAATGCACTCGAATATCTGTTAATTGACTATGTCTCTGCTAGTACGGAATACTTTGGCCTCTCTACAAATACAAAGTCGCCTGCTGACGATGATCGAAATGATGAATGTAAAGTTTCTTTTTAGACTTTTCTTTGGATGGCCTTAGATCCCAGACTAAATTCGATAGGCTGCGTGGTCTGGACAGACGTCTCGTTTTCTTCTCGGGCAATTTGTTAGAATCGCCCGAGGTGCGTCCACCACTGCGTGACGAGTCGAGCGTACCTTCTCGGTGGTTGTGGGGATGTGAATGTGGTAACATGCCCGTCAAGCCGCCGTTGGTACTTGAACTTTTACTCAGCGGTATGGGAGCAGGATGGCAGTTGTTGTTGCTACACTTAAGTACTATATCGGGTGGTGCGACTATGGGTTGGCCTTTGGGATTGGTTGAGATCGGCGGTGAAATGGAGGTGCTATCTGGTGTTAATTGCAGACTACTGAGACTTTTGTATCTGTGGGGGAATAGAGAACGCAAAAGAGAAAAAAGACACATAAAATGAGGAAATTATGTATTCTAGAATAGATTAGATTGTAATTATAAAACAATAATGGTACACAAAGTTTCAACTGGAATCATTGGCTGCTAATGGTTTTGTTTTACATTAGGTGATATACATTTTCTGTAGGAACAAGAGTGCCTTTAATTTACTAACTACCTAAATTTTACACTAATCAAATAAAGATGTAGGAACCACATAAAATCTCAGTAAAAAATTGAAAGTGTTAATAAAAACTTAAAAATGAGAATCATTCTGGGTGAAATTTGAACTCAAAACAAATGAGTTGGTAAACAGTTAAACGATATGGTAAACGATATTGAAATACTAACTGGAAACGCAAAGGTGGATAGACATATGATAGATTTAACGCTTGAATATACTAAAATTGTCAAATTGGATGTGTTAAAAAGTAACCATCGCTGTAGCTCTCAACGTTATCGTGAAATAAATTATAACGATATTCGATGACAGTGTAATGATCAACCATATTTAATTTTGACAATGAATTTTCTTTACTTCGGTACAAACTGCCCCAAATGTAGGTATGTTTATGAATAACAGATTATTGTAATAATGATAGTTTATTTCCGCGAATAAAATTTACAGTTCCCATCGTTGTGTAGTGCGTAACGACTAGGATGCGACTTATGCGACCAAGTTTATGCGACTCAATCTGGAAACATCGAATTGCCATTGATTTCAACATATCACAACACATCAATCTAATGAAAATTTTGCGCAAAATATTTGGGATTATCTGGTTACATGTTTCAATCGCACTAAAACGACCATAGAGGTCGTTGTCGCTTATTATAACGGGTTATCCATTTAGTGCTTTCAAAACCCCCGGTCTGGCAAGGCTGTCAGCTGTTAAATACCGTCATCTGAAATATTACTTATTTAGTGAACGGTTTGTGATTTACGAATATGGATCGTTTAACAATCTAAGAACGCGTAGAAATAGTTAAAACTTACTAGAAAAATGGTGATTTAAACGTGAGAACTTTTCGAGTATTATGGGGTAATTATGGCTGCAATAATGTGCGAGGGATTGGCAAGATTATAAAGAAATTGGAAGAGACTGGAATCGTTACAGATGTGGTCAGACCTGTGCATCATCGCAATGTACACTCTGTCGAAAATATCGCCTCCGTTAGTGAAAGTGTGGCGGATAATCCGAATTTTAATTCAGACGGCCGTATGATAACCGACCTTTTTGACCTATAATTGAAGATTATGAACTGGACGATATGTAGTTTTAACTAGATAGTGCTACAAGCCATACAGAACGACCGATTCTGGCTTTATTGAATGATAATTTTTTAGAAAGCGTAATACCATGTTTTGGTGATGTCAATTGACCACCAAGATCATGTGATTTGACGCTGTTAGACTTTGTTTGTAGGGCTACGTCAAAGACCGAGTTTACGCATATAACCTTCAAACGTTGGTGCATCTGGAAACCAAGTTATCGCCGATATACCATCCGAAATGTGCGAAAAAGTGGTTGGAAGTTACCTCAAAAGGATTTACTGATGCAACCAATCCAAAAGCGTTCACTTAAATGGCATTATATTTTGTACATACTGGCAAGGTTCAAGCAATATAATGAAATAAAAGTTTCATCGAAATCATAGCTTCATGTGTGTTTTATTTAACTTAACTTTTGAAATCGAAAAATAAGTAACCCGTTATAAGGCCTTAGAGTGAAGCCAAAGAGTAGAATTTGGCTGAAAGTTATATTCAAGTTATTTTCTTCTACGCGGATCTGCTAAAAATCAAAATTACTACACCTTGAGACCAGAGAAACCTGCATTTGGCTTCTAAAAAGCCAGTGTATCTCCGGAATGTCAAATTTAGTCAAATTTTGAAGTGCTGGCATCATCGTACCATTGAAAGTTCCGCTGGAAACGTTATTTCGATTAACAGTGAGTGCTACAAAGCTATGAATACCAATTTTCTTTGGAATCGCCGTTAAACTGGGATCTACACTTGGGCGAATCTAAAGATTGAGTGCGTGTGAGACACTGAATATGGGAATTTGTTTTGTTTTTTTTATTATGGGCGACCAAAACTTCGTTGGAAAGACCAGGTGTTTGAAATAATCTCAAAATTTACTGTAAAGAATTGGAGAGGAAGCGTGAAGAGTGATAGGTGAAAACACTCATCTAAGTAAATAAGTAGGTTATGATCTTTGGTTTTAGCAGATTGGCCAAATAGTCTGCCGAATCATAGATATTTTGGGCACGATGTTCGGTAATCGTGTTGTCAGCCATTTTGGCGATGACTATTGGCTGCCTTAGAGATACGATTCAACCACGTTAGACTTTTATATGGGGTTGCAGATCGATGCGATGAGGATTATCCAGGTTCAGACTCTTAAGGTCAAATCAAATGTGCAGGTTTTAAATGAGTCTCGCTGTGAAAGCCTTACCCATGGTGTGCCATCACACAGGTGCTGTTTTTCATCATTTTTTTCTTGGTTATATGTTCTTTCTTTCTTCTAGCGACAGCAAGCGCCCCTTTGGAGTCCTCAAACTAATCCCGAAGGATTAGCCAAACTACCAGAGATTGGAAGTAGGTCCCATGGAAAAGCTTCCTCAGGCCCCACTCCCTCACTCGGCCAAAGTACCTTTGTAGTCACTTAGTATGAAGTGAGCTACCTCCCGGGTAGGAGTTGAGGTAATCTAGGAAAACCTCGGATAGATATGAACAGTGTTTTCCAAGCTAATGCCTTCTTTCACCAACGCAACCTGTAGCAACGCAAAAGCACTGAAAACACTTGTTCGGGCAAAAACAGCCAGCACGATGCTCCCGCTAAGGGTCCAACACCATTGACCGGAAAGGAACAATGTTTGGGCCCCTGGTCACCCGTGCTACCAGAAGAACCCTCTGGTCTGGGTTTCGCAGACAAGCTACTCCTGTTTTGCTTTATCATACCTCGCATGGAACTGGTAATCCATAATCTACGGCACAGATTTTCAATGTCCGAGGAGAGAATATCAACACAGCAAAGCAAAGCACACCATGTTCCAATCATAGTTCATTAACCAGATCTCTCTGGTTATACAACTATATTAACGGAAAAGATAAATCTTCTGATACCTCCCACAGACTCTTAAGGTCAATATTGTGGAAGGCATTTGTGGTATACAGCCATAAACCGTCAATAAAATCTTGGAAAATTGGGTTGACAAGATACGCAACAGACAGCCGAGTCAGAAGGAGATCGTATTCAATAAATTACGCGACAATTTTTTACATTTTTAATAAAACCACATTACATACCTAAAATGATTAGCATTGATGATTTTATTTTTTTAAAAAAAGATTTACTTTTGTGCGTATCGAAATAGGTTGATTTTTTTAGAAAATTTTAAAGTTTTTACTTTCTTAGTTGTTTTTAAATTGAATACTTTTCCAATTTTCTTATGGAACAATGTTGTATGAAATTAAGAATTTCAAAAATTCTTAACTGAGTCTTCCTAACCCTTTACTTTTAAAAGGATCTTGTTTTCCCATTACTTATTTCAGGCAAGTGTCTACCTGGATAGTAGAAGGAATTAGCACGGATCTTATTAATCTATTAGCACGTGTCACTTAAGTAGGTGTCGAGGCGTTTGGTTACCTTAAGACAGATATAGCTATGACCACTCCGAGGTCTGGTGATCAACCTCCTCGTTTCGTTACGTAGATTAAAGCTTCGATTGGCAGGTTTGACAATTGCTATCATAATGTATGCATTCTATAATTCTTCGTCTATACTGCATTATACGACAGCTCACTGTTCCTGCTTTCGCCATTTAAAAAGAAAGCGGTATTATCGTATTACAAGTTATATCTATAGTCTCATAGCCTAACTTCAACCTGATGGATGTCCGGCTATGTCGATCCTCTGTGGATGGGCTTTGTTATATGCCTCCTTCTGTCCATCCCGTCTACCTAGATGTGACATAGGAGTATCCGGATTCAAGTAAAGAGTGGTTTATAAGACGGTGGCCCAACATATTTGATTTGAAGCCTTGTCCTGTTAAATGATATGGGCACATCTGCCACCTGCTGTACACCTCCCTTTTCTCACCGAGAAGAGATGCTGCTCATTACTTTTGGATACAAAAATCATTCCTCTGCATCTTAGCTTCATTTAAATTGGGTTTTCGACTGGCTTGATTATTCACTTAAGTTTTGCTCAAAATAAAAGTTTATATTTATAGCCGATAAAATCAATCTCCATCTGTTTCTAGGTCGTCAGCAGACTTAGATAGAGAGGGTTATGTTTTACGGCTAAACTGTATAAAGGAATGTAGCAAATATCCTTACTAGCGCCTAATGAAAGTTCTTCTAATGGACTAAGCATAAGTTGAACTACTTTTCCCAAACAAGAAGAAACTTTAGAGCCGTTTTATTTGTTCGCAGTGCACAGTGGTTGTTTTTAAAGGGGAAATCATTTATTCCTTCTTTTCTAGCCAGTCCGTATTCATAGACCGATGGTATAGTTCTCGATCAAAAGCTTGGCTACAAAAGCTAATTAAAAAGTCATCACACATTACAGGCCATTAATCTGTTAATACTGGATTATCAAAATCATGCTGGAGCTTGAAGATGATCACTCGTGTTAACGCAAACGTGCTAATATAATAAGATATCATTACCTGTAATTTCTAATTCCATTGTAGATTTAGTTCAATATTTATTCAAAATTTCCAAAAAACCATTTGCGTCATACTTACCGAATATGAAACAATGGTGACTGTGGTTCCAAACCACCACAGTCTTTATTCAAAATACCAGCACTTAGTGGACCCACAATCACGTTGCCATTCAGAGGAGTCGGATGATGATTGCTTGGAGTCAAGACTCGGCCATTCGAGGAATTATTATGGTGCTGATGATGGTGCGTATGATGATGGGCCGCTACAGCTGCCACAACGGCTGCTGACGAAGCGTTCACATTTACCACGGACGCTTGATGACTATGATGATGGCTGTGATGCTGCTGCTGCTGCTGTGGCTGCTGCGACTGGTGCTGATGGTGATGATGACTACCACTGGAACTGTTGGTGTTAGTGGCGTTGGCACCACCTCCTCCGCCCAAGCCGCCACTGCTGCTGCCAGCACTGTGGGTATTCTTCAAGTAAAGCTTTGGTAGTGTCGGACGTTGGCGTTTCTCGGGTAATTTTTTACCGGGAATTGTCTCTATAGGTGGTGGCACTGGCTTAATGTCCTCCTGGACATGACTGTGTTGATAATGATTGACTACGCCACCGCTGGTGGGTGGAGGATGATTATGCGAATGGTTCTGATGGTGGTGATGATGCTGATGATGGCCAACGGCCGGTGGTAGGTGGTGATGTGAGTGGTGATGATGACTGTGATTGCTGCTGCTGTTGTGACTGCTGTTCGTGTTTGTGTGCTTATTCGATTCCAGACTACTGTAGTTGTTGTTGTTGTTAGTGCTGATGTTGCCACCGCTGTTGTTCAAACTGTTGTTATTGCTATTCGAGTTGTTATTGTTGTTATTATTGTTGCTGCTGCTATTGTTGTTGTTAGTATGATTATGGCCATTTGAATTCTGATTCACGCGTATCAAGCTGCAGTAGTTGCCACTACTGTCGGTATATTGCGATTTTATAGTGGGTGTCTCATTGATAGGCTCAAATCGCGATAAAGCTTTCGATAGAGGTACCAACCCCCTCACATAGTCGTAAATATGATCGATATCTTTATAGTCTTCGGACACATCCGCCGGCGGCGGCTGGCTTTTACTGTAGGAATCACAGCTGGCACTACGTTTCAGAATGTATCCATTCTCAAGGAGACCGTTGGCCACATAAGCCACTCCGGCAGCTGATGGCAACATAACCACGGGTAATTTATTGCGACTACTGAACTTGGATTCCTTTTTCTCCTTCTCGGACAATTTGATGTCGACTATTTGCAAACGATCGCGGGCATCGCTGAGCAAGCGCTGTGCCTTGTCCAAGAATCGTGTGTATTCGATGAAATGCTCTAATTGTTCCATATTTTTGGCCCGTTGCAATTTGATCTTTGCATTGAGGGGAACTGGCACCAGATCATTGTCTTTTTGCAATGGCAACGCAAAGATGCGATCGATTTCAACACAGCCCAGTAGACGCATTTCCGGCACGAATGGTTGTTTTAAACCCTTCGGAACGCTACCATGAACTAATCTGTAGGCGGTGGAATATAAAGAAAACACAATGAGCAGTTAGTAATGAATAATTATAAATTCGAAAAAAATTTCCGAATAAAATTCGGAAATTTCTGTACAAAAATCAGATTTTTCATTTATTTTAGGCAATTTCGGAAATGAGATTGAGCTTCGCCACTTATAATTGAAAAAACGCGAACGGAGTTAAGATTTACCAAATATAATTGAGAAAATTCCATATGAAAATAAAATCTACTTGTATTTGGAGATATATCAAAAGAAATTGAGAAATTTCCCTATATAATAGCGGCATTCAGGTTTGTTGTTAATTCCAAATCTATTTGAAAAATTGGGATACATTGTGTGACAATTCAGATAATTTTAAATGATATGGTGAGCTTTTAACTGATTTGGAAGCGATAAAATTACGAATATATACTGATTTGAGCTATAACGTTCGATTTGAATTACACTCAAAATGTGTATGGTAACTCTTCGAGTATATTAACTAAGTTTCTTAAGATTTATTTGCTCAATTTTTGCATGATTTCTTTAATTTTAATTCTATAAACTAAACACCAAATTAGTTCTTAAAAGGAACATGAATTTCTAAACATTTTCGAAAATTTGTTTGTCAGTTATTCGAAAAATAATGTCCTTACGAAACCGGTTAATCGAGGTTTCCCCCCAAAAGTCACTTTGAAACAAAATATTTTTCTGTTTTTTTTACAAGGGAATTCGTGTCAAGAGAATATTATTTGGGAAAGTTGTCAAGATTACGAAATAAATATGTCATTTCAAGGAATTTAAGGCAGTTATTTTCTATGAAATTTTCCATTTTTATTATTTACCTACAGTGGAATTTCAAAAATACGATTAATTGGGAATTTTGTATATTAAAATATATACTTATAAGCGTATAGTAGAGAGAAATGCATTATTTTGCTAGAGATGGCTTAAGTAATCTGAATCTCGAGTTGAAGAAGTGCGACAGGTCTACGCTAAATGGTGTTAGAGAGAAACCTTTCTTATCGCTTGAATGAAAAAAACTAATGGATTGAATTTCCGCCTGCAAATCACCGTGGAGTCGCGACAAAATCGGTCCATTTCTGAAGCGGATGGTGGCTGGTGACGGAATGTGTCTAACTTACAACAACTTCAAGTGAAAATGGTCGTGATCGAATCGGGGTGAACCGGGCAAACGGTGACCAAGCTAAGATTGATGGTCAGGAAGATTCTGCTGTCTGTTTGTGGGATTGTCAGGGTATCATACGAGTATAGTATGAATTATTATACTACGGCTAAACTCTCAATTTGGAATCGGCGGAAGCTAAGGAATCTTGGTTGGGAAGTTTTTATGCATCTACCGTATAGACCCTGTATTTAGACCTTCTAATAACCATGTGCTCCTGTCTATGACGAATGGTGGGTAGGCGGGTGTTTCCTAGGATGCTTTGTACCGCTTACCCCTAGAACGCAGGCTTCTCTACCTGATCCTGTAATTAAGCAGGCAAAGGGTATGATGCTTGCGAACAAAAACAAAGTAGTGTGGCCTTGTGCCAGGCGCCCTAGTTAAAGGTGGATTATGTCTTGGGATTCAGCTATAATATGACGTCAAACTGATTTTGGAACTCGTTTTTCGAAAACCAAGTAAAGGGGAGAGTCATAGTTAAACAAGGCACATCCTGGCAAGAGGTGCGGACATAGAGAAGCTGTCGGGAGGTATCAGAAGATTTATCTTTTCCGTAAATATAGTTGTATGACCAGAGAGATCTGTACTTTGTGTACTGTGTACTTTGCTTTGCTGTGTTGATATTCTCTCCTCGGACATTGAAAATCTATGCCGTATTATGAATTACCAGTTCCATGCGAGGTATGATAAAGCAAAACAGGAGTAGCTTGTCTGCGAAACCCAGACCAGAGGGTTCTTCTCTTCTGGTAGCACGGATGACCAGGTGCCCAAGGAACATTGTTCCTTCCTGGTCAATGGTGTTGGACCCTTGGTGGGAGATCGTGCTTGCTGTGGTTGCCCGAACAAGTGTTTTCAGTGCTTTTGCGTTGCTCACGCGTTGGTGAAAGAAGGCATTAGCTTGGAAAACACTGTTCATATCTATCCGAGGTTTTCCTAGATACCTCAAGTCCTACCCTGGAGGTAGTTCACTTCATACCAAGTGGCTACAAAGGTACTTTGGACGAGTGAGGGAGTGGGACCTGAGGAAGTTTTTCCAAGGGACCTACTTCCAACCTCTGGCAGTCTAGCTAATCCTTCGGGATTAGTGTGAGTACCCCAAAAGGGCGCTTGCCGTCGCTAGAAGAAAGAAAGAACACATAACCAAGAAAGAAAAGCATATGATTAGAAAACGGCACCTGTGTGATGGCACACCATGGGTAAGGCTTCCATAGCGAGACTAATGTAAAACCTTCACATCATGTTCATGTCTATGACGAATGATCTTGCTGGTGAAAAATTCACCTCTTATAAACGTTGCGTGTGTGTTTTTTGCTATTAGAGACGAGGATGGATGAGAGAGGCGGAATGGAATTAGCTTCAAATTAGCAAATTTGACCTGAATCAAATTATTCTAACTATGCTATACAAGTTCCTCCAATGCCTCATAAAAACGAGCTCATAGTGCAAAACTCCCTGATAGTCCCATCAAATACACAATGAAATGTGACCCTCAATCCTGGATTAGCTGGCCGATGCGCCACGACACCGCCATCTGCTTCAGGAATGGGCCGATTTTTGTTTTTGCGACCAGCAAATGAAAACTCGGTCTATGCGGCCTTTTTTGCGTTAACTTCTGTGGCGCCTATGCATTGGGCTCCTTTTTTGTATTTCACCTTTTTACAGTGGTAAACATTTTTTGTGCAATCTTAAGTTTCTGGGTAGTCGAAAATGTATTTATATAAACAACGGACTGGGCAGAATTCTATTATTTTATCAACGTTTTCGTCAGACATTTTCAGACACGCCTTTATCGAAGAAAAGCTAAGAGATATGGTGCATACTCGTATATTTTTTTTATTACTGGGTCGCGCAGTTATAAAACTGAGTAATTTTTTGGGTAAGACATCTTATTTTCTAATGCCATCTAGGTAATCTACTAAACGGAATAGAGATTTTTCGATTGTGACTTAAATAAAATTGAGATTTTTAACTAATTACATTTGAAGGAATTAAAACAACCAATGATTAGTTGTTGAGAAAATTTCGAATGAGTTTTAATAAAATAAATTGATGTTAACTATTATTTATTGAGTTGTACTTTTTAGTCTTAAAGTTAAAAGGAGTTTGTAAGGATGTATACATATATACGATATATACATATCGTATATGTGATGATAGTAAAATTTTCAATTCATTTGTGTAAAAAGTGTCTTATTATTATTATTTTATTCTATAGGTATATCATAAGTTGTATTTGTACCTGCTCATAACAAAATTATGAATTTTGTCTTTACATCCAACTATAGGAATGGATTCGTTTTCCTCACAAAATTCTTTTAACCTCATAGCTAATAAGTACAACTTAATAAATAATAGTTAATGTTGTATTTTTTAATAAACCCTAAGCAGAAAAAAAGCTTAAAGGACAAAACAGTATTGTGAAATTGTCTGATTTTTTGGATCACAGCTAAAGGAGTAATGAATAGTCGCTGTTAGTGATAAAATTACGTATCGCGTTCTTGTGAAGAAGGTTTGACGAACATTTTTACAATAAAAATGTAATTTGTGAAGCTTCAGCAAATATTTAAGAACACTTTTCCACAATTTTATTTCAAACTAGCCGACCCGGCAAACGTTGCTTTGCCTTCAAATTTTATTTTTATTGGAAATGTTTCATGCCACTCGGTCTATTATAATAAGAAAGATCATGGATATTTAACTTATGGTTTGTATGAGAGGTACCACGCCCCATCGTCCAATCCCGTCCATATTTGCAGTAGCACTTAAGATATGTACACCAAACCGATGTACCAAATTTTGTTCAAATACCGTAAACAGGAGCAGAAATATTGGATATTTAATTTATGGTTTGTATGGGAGGTACCACGCCCCATTGTCCAATCCCGCCCATATTTGCAGTAGCACTTAAGATATATATACCAAACCTACGCACCAAATTTTGTTCAAATACCGTAAGTAGGAGCAGAAATAATTGATTTTTAATTTTTTGTTTGTATGGGAGGTACCAAGCCCTTTTGCCCAATTGGACCGAATTGTAAATATAAACCATCCCGGCCACCACCCAGACGCATATACAAAAATTTATGCAAAGCGTTCCAGCCGTTTAGGAGGAGTTCACTGACAACTCCCGTACAGTAGAATTATATATATAAAGATATTCTAACAAGAAAAGCCATTATTTCATTTTAAGTGGTATCAAATATAAATATAGGGTGATTTTTTAATCGTGGTTTTTTTAAAAATCGAATAAAGTACTCAAATTTGCATCATATATTAAAATTTTGTATTGGAATCGATAAATTGGTCTTTGCCATTTAATTTTTAAAGATAATTTCATGTAAATGTTATCAGCGGCTCAGTCTCAAAATGTCCATTCGGAAGGTCAAATTTTCGTCACTTTTTCGAGTATTTCGGCCTATATTCCACGAATAACGCGTGTTATGTTATCCTGTAAGGCTTCAATAGTGTTCGGCTTGTCTACATAGACTAGCGACTTGACATAACAAGAAGTAATCAAGAGGCGTTAAATCGCAAGATCTTGGGAGTCAACTTACAGGGCCAAATTGAGAGATAAGCTGCTCACCAAATTCATCCTTCAACATATCCATTGTTTTACGAGCAGTGTGGCATGTTGCACCATCCTGATGAAACCACATGTCAACCAAGTTCAACTCAGCCAATTGCGGCAAAAAAAAAAAATCGCGTATCATGGCTCGATATCGTTCGCCGTTGACGGTAACGTTTCTTCCATGGTCGTCTTTGAAGAAAAATGGACCGATGATGCCACCAGCCCATAAAACACACCAGACTGTTGTTTTTTCGGGACTCATCGGTAATTTATGTGTGGCATGTGGCTGTTCATCACTCCAAATGCGACAGTCTTGCTTGTTTACGTATTCGAATTGTTGATTCAGCATATCGATTATGACAACCATAAAATGGTCGTATCAAACGATGTACATTTGTCACAGGGCACGCATTTTGATAATAAATTTCAACGATTTGCATCGTTTGTTGCTCTTTTCATGATGAAATGGCTTTTCACTTTGACAGATGACGTTTGGACGCCATTACCAAGCAGTGTTGCCAACCTGAAAAACTTAAATCTTAAAAAATCACCCTATAGAAGGTAAAATGTTCATTCGGAATTTTCCCAACTATTGTACTACTTTGTCACAGTTTCTTAATTTTCTCAAATGTAGTTGAAAATAACTTAGGCGTCTCAACTTAATCTCAAATACAACTGGAAAATATCTATTAAATTTTCAAGTAGAAATTGAACAACTATAAACTTTAAATAAAAATTCTTTAGCGCCGGCTAAACTTTCACTTACCTCACTACAACTGGCATCCTCTTCAGCAACAGATTCTTCACAGTGTGTACCCCGCTTATACTATCCTCCTTAGCTATAGGTGAAAATTTCGCTTTGGTATCGAGTGGCAAATTAATGATATCATCCTTGATATTCTTGCACTGCAACACTTTGCCGTTGTCGTTCATGGTGGTCAGCAGCTCACCAGCGTGAATGGTCCGACTCATTTGAGGACAACGAAATGTTTCTCGCACCAAGACCCGACAATTGCGACGCTTCGACAGCTCCAGAACCGATTCAATGCAACGCGTCGAGCGGCCATCTTCACTGAGCAGCTCAAAGAAGCCGGGATATGTTTCGGGTATTAGGACTTTAGCACCAACATTGGTAGGCTTACGACCCTCTTTTAGTTTGATGGGTTGTGCTAGAATCTGATACTTCTTGCCCGAGCTGAGGAAGAGGGCCGTACTCTGCAACGAGGGCGCCGAGAGAGTTGGTACTCCGAGGTTTTGATGTTGACCCTTGATGATTTTTGCTACGGCCGGTAACTTTTGTTTGGAGAAGTCACGCAAGTACACGGGTGGCGATGAAGCTGTATCCCCGAAACGGGAAGCGGCCAATATTATTTGGCCATCAGTAGCGGCCATGTCGCGATTAAAGAATGATAACAGTTTGTTTCGCGCAACGTTAACATTAAATGTAAGTAAATTTCATGGAGTTTGTGTTGGATCTGTGTCACTAGCACTGGCGGTCACTACTGTGGAAGTGGAAGGACTGGTCGTGAGGGTACTACGGCTGGGGTCGATATTTGAGTTGAGTAAATCCTCTTTGATTCTAGAGAGTTCTGTGGGGGATGAGGGCGTCGGGTAGTGCGGATTTTGGTTGGCAGCCGCTGTTGAGGTTAGGAAACGAGAGGATGTTTGTATGGCGTAATTGAAATACTGCATTCGGTTTGAATCTCAGCTAGCTGTAATGGGCGATTGATGGTAGTGAGGCAAAGTCTCTTGGTTTTTATAAATATCTTTCTAATTGTAGTAATTCAAGTATACTGAAAGAAAAATTAAAAAGAAAGTACATGTATAAGCATTGTAATTTAATATTCTGTTTGGATTTAGAAACTATTTAATTTATATTAAATCTCTAAATATTTCTTGTTGTAGTGTAATGCATAATTAAACAAGCAATTTGCGTAATAAATGTTATCGTCACAAGTGTTACTTGCATTTTGTGGAAAAACCACAATTGGAAGTTAAACCCATTTACTACCGTCCCCATTTCTTTGAGATCTAAATTGGCATTCTTTACCACCTGCGATTATTGCCATCAGTTGCTGCCACGAGATTAAGTTTAGATGTTTCGAAGAATTTATATTGAATTTTTATAGGCAGCAGAATGTTGTAAATATTTTACATATTGTCGCCTTTATAGTTTATTATATACATACATACATGATTATGGCGTCATAAATATTGTCTGTCTTGTTAGTGTATTTTAACATTATTTATCTTATGGCAGTTGTCCGTTTAGAGATAATTTATTTAGCAGTAGATTCCATGTAAAAAAGAAATCAAAAATTACTATTTAGTTTCGGTAGTGAATCATTCTTTCGTCAATTAATTAATTGATTATTAATTGAAAATATTTTTCACATTATTTCATATCACATAATATTGAAAGTGATTACAATTGTAAGCCTGATTGAAGTTCTGGAAAAAGTTGTGGCGATTTCGTTCATAAAAATACGTTGCCTTTTCGGAAAATAAAATTTGAAGAATGTAGCTCTCGCATTGTGAAATTGCATCAATTTCGAACCTGAAAGGAATGTAAAAATATTCAATTTAAAACTATTTATTTATTTATTATTTTGTTAATTTTGAATTAGAGATGTTTATATTATCAGATAAAAAATAAGGGGTTTGTATTTGTTTGCTTAAAAAATAAGAAAAAAAAAAAATAAAAAACAAGTTGCCAACATAAAACCACTGAAAACACAGTATACGTTTTCCCGTTGGTGCAAAAATTCGAGGGATGACAGAATGGTTGTGGTAAATTACCAGGCCCTAATCATAAAACAAACTGATTAAAAGTACAATAAAAGGAGAAAAATTACAAGTTTCCAAAATTTTTGCTTAGAAATTATAGAAAGACAATTGATTTTTTTTTTTGATGATACCATTTATGTATGGCACCGAATTTAACATAGAATCATTGAAAAAAAAAACAGTATAGAAGTTTCGGCCAGGTGGCAATCTTTTCCCGTTGATGCAAAAGTGTGAGGGATGCCAGAATGGCTGTCGTAAATTCCCAGGCCCAAAACAAAAAATAGTCTGAATAAAACTACAATAAATGGAGCAAAACTGCAAATTTCTGATATTTTTTGCTTAGAAATTATAGAAGGACTATTGATTTTTCAAATCGATCGATTTGTATGTATGATACCCTTTATGTATGGCACCGAATTTAACATAAAGTCATTGAAAAAAACAGTATAGAAATTTCGGCCAGGTGGCAATCTTTTCCCGTTGATGCA
>JAHXMU010000648.1:54792-97123 GCA_019455685.1 Philornis downsi | reverse complement strand
TGATGATATGTTGAAGAAGACGAAAAATATATTTAACACTAACGAATGCGACTGTGAGTTGCAAACTCCATTTCGCTCCAAATCCAGGCAGACACACATACGTACGAGTACATCTTTTCATCTGCAAATCCATACATCGGTACATCACCATCATCATCATCATCATTATCATCATAATCATCATGATCATCATCGGGAGATTTTCACCATCACCAAACCCCATCTGAGAGATGATGGGACGATGTGGCGTATCACGTTCATGCGATTTATTATGGTCACAAGGCAAATGATGGCAAATAAAAGTCATTTTATATTTGTTACAAATAAATAGAAGAAACATCATCATAAAAATATCGCCAACAAAATTATGACCATGTCCAGGAAGCAGAGCAAACGAAACGAACGGGAACAATGTGCGATGTAATGAAATGAACACTCACTCCATACGTACGCTGGGCCGGGATGCGATTGGACGCAAAGTTGAAGATCATGATGTTTATCTAGGTCCCCATAAAGTTGGGGTTTTTTATGATGACAACAGAAATATTGAACTTATTATTGATGATGAAAAGGGTCATCGATTTGGCCAGAGAGTTTGTTAATGCAGACGAGTGTTTGTGTTGTGTACAAATTACGTTTCGATAAATAACATAAATAGACCGGTAAAGAATCTGGTTGATAGTTTGAAATTTGGACTCAGAAACACAGGATGTCGTGGTAATGGAATTGCAAGGAAATGCAAAAGCATTTTATCCCATCATTCACACCTATCCCTACATTTTACATATAGAGAGTCAGAAAATTTAAATTTTTTAAGTGAAGAAATATAAAAACCAGCGAATTTCTAAAACTTACATTTCGTTGCTTTTTTTTCTTTTGGAAGAAATATGTAAAATATCACAAGTTACGTTTTTTGACATTGATTTTCAGCTATTACGATATTTTGAAAGTGAACTAGAGTTTGGAATTTTCTGGATTTTCTATCTGAAAAGTTAGTCATCATTGGACACTTCCATCCAATGTCCTTTTGTACTGAAGCAAAAGTGTTCGGGGTTAAGATAAATGTAAGTCAGCCCACCTACTAAAATATTTGTAAACGTTGTATTGAAAACTAATTCACCGCAGTAACAGGCTCTTAAATTAGGATGCCGATATCGACAGTTTATGTATACAAGCCCGCATTTATACCTCTAACAGTCCATGAAATATGATTATTCAATGTTGAATTGTGTGTTCGGTAAATTTAGCACAATAAAGGTATAATAGAAGACAGATTTCTGACCAGGATTACATACCTTCTCACTCTATAGTATTGGGAATAATTAAAGAGAAATTTTAAAAAGAAAAGAGTATTTATTGCCTGCTGAATATAAAATTTAAGGAGCGAATAATGTTACAAATTCGCTATAATGTATTCAAAAATCGATTCTCGTACTTAATTCTTGCATCTTTGAATAACCACCACAAAGCAAGCAACAATCTGTATTGTTTTTATTATTACGTTTTAGCCAGAAAAACCGTAATTTTTCGAAAATTGGATATACTCGTAGTTCTCCCATGAGCAAGTGTTTTCGTACTGAGCCACGCGATCCATATGTGACACATCATGGACAACGTATTGAGTTACTATCAAATAACAGTGCGTATCGGGAAGGTATTCTTCTCATACCTAATGTACCGATTTTGTCTATTTTCCAAATAAATGAATTGTAAAGGGTGTCGCAACAAGAACGCAAGATTTAAATGACTGATGCAGCAATTGAATTGTTTCACTGGCTGTATGACATGTGGCGCCGTCTTGTTGAAACCACATGCCCTCCGCACTCATTTCTTCAATTCTAGGCACGAAAAAACTGGTTATCATTTCACGATACCGAACACCATTGACTGTTTGACATATGCCTCTTTTTCATAAAAAAAGCTCCAATGATTCCTCCAGCCCAAAATCCACACCACACAGTAACACGTTGAGGATGCATTTGCTTCTCGTGAATCGCTCGCGGATTTTTTTCACCCCAAATTCGACCATTCTGCCTATTGGCGAAGCCATCAAGATGGAAATGGGCCTCGTCACTGAAGATGATGTTATCGGCAAAATCAGCATTTTCATGTTGTCTCTCCAATACCCAATAAACGAACTCCCTTCGCTGTCCATGGTCAGCTGGCTTCAGTTCCTGAGTCAATTGAACTTTGTATGCATGAAGACGCAAATCTTTTGTCAAAATTCGCTGCATAATGGATTTGAAGACACCACTTTGCTGAGCTCGGTGTCGAATTGAGGTGGATGGAGTTTGAGCGACATCATCACGTACAGCTGCGACATTTTCGGTCGATCGACCTGGTCGAAGGCTCGTTGTTGTCTTTACATCACTAACAGACCCAGTTTTGGCAAATTTATTCATTGATCTCTTTACAGTTGACTCAGACTTGATTATTGTGACTCCAAATTGATCTCAATTTGCTAACTGTAGCCGCAAAACTTTCACCATTTTGGTAAAACAATTTCACAATGAGAATACGTTGTTCATTCGTGTAGCGCTCCATTTTTACTAACATCGTACCTTCTACTAGCAAACAATAACAATTGTTCAAATGCCAAACAATGACAATTAGAATGGCGCCAAATTTAAATCTTGCGTTTTTGTTTGGACACCCTTAGATACTAGATGCAATATTTTGACAAATTAACAGGTACCCAGGCGTTATGAGTTCGACGAGATATGGAATTTTTTTTTTGAAGAAATCACTTTTACTCTTTATACCCACTACTATCTAGAAACGCTCATCTGAGTCCCCATAGGGCGTATATGTTTCCCATCAACATAAACTTCCAGCTCCATACTTTATACGAGAGCTTCCCTTTTTTCGAATTGTTCAATAACTAAAAATATTATAATAAAAAAATATAAATAAAAAAATATTATACAGCTTTTAATTAAAGAATAAATGATAGAATTATTGAAGAAACGCTGATATCGACTAAGCTAATTTTGGTGGTGGAAAAAGATGACTTCTTAAAAATATACATGATTTGAAATGGCTCCGTCTGGTATCCATCGTATATTTCTTATAAAACTGCTTGACATTTTTGAATAATTTTCGAGAACGAAGTAAACTTTTGGAAAAATCATGCCTAAAATCAACGACATCCTCTGGCAAAAAAGAAAAAATAACAAGAAAAAAGGAAAGGAATAGAGCCTAAAGCAAAAAAATCTTGTCAACAAGCATGTGTTATGAAAAATTGATAATATTAATTTGCAAACAACAAAATTGTCTTATGAATTTAATTTTTCAAATCTGCTTTCGGTATTAGAGCAATCTTTAAAGTTCGGCTCGAAAAATGAGTTTTCTTAAAAAAATAATTATTTAGTGCATAATTGCAAATAATAACGACAAACTGTCCTATCTTATTCATTCATTCAGTATTTGTAATTGTAATAATTTCTTTTTCAACATTAACCAGAATAGTTTGCTGGTCTATGTTTTGAATTCAGGACATTAGGTCGTACGGCAGTAAATGTATTTTTGTATGTGTGCTCGTTCCATTTCGCTTTCAACATCCACATTTCCACATCAATGATCCAGGCAGTATTGAATACAAAAATCGTTCTGCTATGATTTTGGGGTTAAATTTTTCCCATCATTAATGTTTAACGAGTTCATTTTCTATAAAAGCTGCGACCTCAAGCGTGCTGATGTCGCCTGGCTGCCAGTCGACAAATCGGATCGGAGTCGTCCTAACATATTTATACTATTATGTTGGTGATGTATGCACGAATGTTTATTCTCTGCCAACTCACCACCCCTTCTCAGCCAGGTTGTCTCCCCCTCCTCACGTTTGTTAACAGGGACAACTTTTTGCAAAATCCCATTGAAAATGCTTAACCCGGCAGCTACTTGATTCCATTGCTGCTTACTTTCGCACACATTTTGTAAAAATTAATTGCATAGAAAAATCGCTCCTTTTATTTATAACACATTTGTGTTGGGGGGAAAAAATTAATTTTCTCTTTAGCGCTTTTTTTTGTCATCTTTAATGGAGCACAAAAAGGTTACACCACATTTGGTACAAAATCCAGTTGTTTTTGCTTCATCGCCTTCTCATGAAAAGCCATCTATCTGTAAGTGTTTTCTTCCTTCGCTGTAATTTTTGTTCGTAAAAGGAATTGTGATGTTAGAAATTGATGTTAGGGGAAGAGAGGGAAGAGGCAGAAACATCATTTCTCACGCTCTTCTGTTATTAGTCTTTACAAGCGACAATTGCTACTTAGGGATACTGGCTTTTCCTACTTACTGGTGTGGTGTCATTCCTTCTTGAAATCTATTACACTTTTTTATTCATTCGCGCGGACGTAGCAGTATCATTGGGCCCAAAGAATTATGTGTGCGGCAGTGGCGCAGAGTATTTGTATTTGTTGTGTGAGATATCAGGATGAAATTAGTACTTAATGTAATAGGATTTGTTATAGTAACTAATAGTGGGCTGTACATTGTGTTAAAGTCATTTTTAAACCTTCATCTGGAGGAAGGAAATCATCATGTATCATATGATACGGCAAGAAAACAAACGGCAAAAGGGGTCCGTTTAAGGGACCAAGTGCAATTTGGCCACATCAATTTCATGACTTTTTAAGCCAATGGAGCGATGTCCGTCGGTCTAGTTGTTGGACACGATAACTGCCATAAATTTTTAAGGAACTTCTTAAAACTTGCCACTATCTAATATCGTAGTCAGTGATTGTAAATATATGTAGACTATATACTCGTATATTTGGTACCTGCTGTACAAATTGACAAATTTTCTCTCTGTAAGTCCCTATTCGTAACCCGCAGCAATCTAAATTTTTATCCATTGCATTGTTCTATAACTAACCAGCAAAAAGGAAAAGTGGAAACCATTCAATAAGAACCATATTTTCGTTTCCAAGGAAGAACTTTTAAACTACTTCCAAAACTACGATAATGAAGTTGTTTGAAAACATTGACTCATATCCCAATTATTATTTCCAACATTTAAATCAAAGCATTTAAAATGAAATTCTCCAAAATCTATTACTTTGGGGATACAAAATGCTCCAAAGTCGTAATTTTTGATTAAAAAACTCCATTTAAAGTTTTTGGTAAAACATTTGTGTATCCTCCGATGAATTATGATTGACATGTTAAAATGTGTCGTTTAATTTATAAAAACTACAAATATTCAGACAACAAATAAAACATATATATTTTCTATCGCCATAAAAATCTATATCGTTAATGTCCTTCCATAATATTGTAGACTGTAGTTAATGGAAGAGGTTGTATAATCTTCGATCCTACGGTGCCGGTTGCTTTTCCACTTTTGTGCCTGTGCACTGGTTTTTTACCGAATCTTCGGGCAGTTTTCGTAATAAAAGCATCCCTTAAGAATGCTTTATCAAACGCAATTTTAGTGCAGTTATTTATATTGGGGAAATACTTTTCAATATAACTTTTTTCTGATCACATAATCTGAAGAGACATTTTGTGGAACAAAAAACAATTCCTTTGACTACTGAAAAATTGCAACCATAGATTTGAATTTTCATCACAACTACATCATGAACATGCAGAGAAAATCTATCTGCCACAGATTTGAATTCCCATCACACCTACATAATAAACATGTAGAGAAAATCCATCTACCGCAGATTTGAATTTTCATCACACCTATATCATGAACATGTAGAGAAGACACATCCTAAAATAGTGCTTCCCTCCTGTGACAAATCTTTAGTAATTCTCTTGAGGATTACTTATTTTTTCACCACATTACCATCACAAAATGTGATGAATGGTTGCTTCCTTGGAAGCATTCACTTTACTGGGTACTGATAGATTTTGAAGTAATTAACCGTCTGGTATCGTCGGTAAATAATCGAGCTTCCGGTGCCTCTCATGCAAAAGACTACTTTAACCTATGTATTCTTACTTTAATATCTTCCATGCACCCTACATTTTGTCAAATTTAGCACAAGATGAGCGTCTGCCAAGTATAACAAAATGCATGAAAATAGATAACATTCCCACAACCTTTCTGGTATTTACTGATTTTTCGAACTCCAATCAATCCTCTGTAATTTGTAATTAGCCTGCTATTGTAGGTAAGAGTTTTATCCATTAGATTGTTCTACGAATTTCAATAAGATCGGAGAAAAATTGATCAAATAACGACGCCCTTTCTGGTTTCTTTCATATAAATGTTTTACCTCCATACTTTCCTATCGATTATGCTAAATTCGATCATGCGTTTAATAATCCAAGTTGTGAGAACGAACATGTGGCGATATTGCCACTCCCATTCTGGTACCTCCTATACAAATTGACCGATTCATAGAAATTTGATTTTGCACTGAAATCCATAATTCGTAGCTTGCAATTAATTATATTGAGTTAGAATACCAGTTAAGTGGGGGAAATCAATGGAGTGACCCTGCCCTCTTTGGTACCTTCCATCTAAATTACATTATTTAACTTATACATTCTTAGATTCGTATATTTCATTCAATTGTAGCAAATATCAAGCGGATTATGTTGCCACGCCCCTTAGGTTATACCATGCAACAAAATTGGCAGTTTTAGCAAGGATTGGAGGTCCATCTACATTTTCCAGACGGACGACTTTAGAATTTTAAAATGTTGCTTCTTCTATTGTGCATTAAATCAGAGTATTTTTGCAGCAACAGGAAAGGATGTCGGATAAAGGTATGTAAGTAGGTTAGCTCACCTGACTGAAATGTATGTCCGGGTCACACGTTTTCTAAACCTGACATTATTAAATAAGTCAAATTTCTGCCGAATATTTAGAAATTCCAAGGGGACCCCAATTTTCAAACGTCCTTTTCAAAATATGTTATAGAAACGCAACGAAATGAGCAAATTTTCGACATTAAAGATACTACAAATATAATGTTGATATCCTTCTATATGATTTATTTCAATTTTCTGAAGATCTTTCTGTCCATTTCTTTACACAACTGCGATAGGATAGATAACTTCTGGATCCATATATTCTACACAACTTATTGTGAAAAAGATTCCGGTGCTGAAATTGAAAATCTTTTCTCTGTTACTTTCATATATCATTTTATACATAAATATTACGGGAGTGATCTAACCACTACCTTTTAATTTATTTAATTTGAGTCTAAACCACAAACTGTTAATTTTAAAGAATGATATTTTTAATAATAACTTTTACCCGAAGTTAACATATAGAATTTAAAGGCAATAAATATATCGTTATTTTTGATAATTTCAATTTATTTTAGAAAGTCTTATGGGGTACATCTATAGAACATGATAGCACAGCAGTTTATATTTCTGAACTGATTTCTCTTTCTTATTGACAATAAGACAGAAAAGATCTTTGCAAAATGAAGATAAAATAAATATATAGGGTGATTTTTCAAGATTTAAGTTTTTCAGGTTGACAGCACTGGTTGGTAATGCCGTCCAAACGTCATCTGTCAAAGTGAAAAGTGTATAGTATACTCTGCTATTTCATCATGGAATGACGAATGACCTACGACAACGTCTAATTTTTGGTGAATGGGCCTTACAAAAGCTCAATGAAAATCCGCTGTTTTATCGAAAAATTGTGTTCAGCGATGAGGCTCATTTCTTGCTGAATGGATACGTACAAAAGCAAAACTGTCAAATCTGGATTGATGAACAGCCACATGCCATACATGAATTACCGACGCATCCCAAAAAAACGACAGTCTGGTGTGGTTTACGGACTGGTGGCATCATTGGTCCACTTTTCTCCAAAGACGACCGTAGAAGAAACGTTACCGTCAACGGCAAACGATATAGAGCCATGATACGGAATTTTTTTTGCCCCAGTTGACTAAGTTGAACTTGGTTGACATGTGGTTTTATCAGGACGGTGCAACATGCCACACTGCTCGTGAAACAATGGATATGTTGAGGAATGAATTTGGTGAGCAGCTAATCTCTCGGTTTGGCCCTGTGAGTTGGCCCCCAAGATCTTGCGGTTTAACGCCTCTTGATTATTTCTTGTGGGGTTATGTCAAGTCGTTAGTCTATGTGGACGAGCCGAACACTATTAAAGCCTTACAGGATAACATAGCACGCGTTGTTCGTGGAATACAGGTCGAAACGCTCGAAAAAGTGGCGACAAATTGGACCTTCCGAATGGACATTTTGAGATGGAGCCGTGGACAATATTTACATGAAATTATCTTTAAAAATTAAATGGCAAAGACCAATTTATCGATTCCAATAAAAAATTGTAATATTCTCGTATGATGCAAATTTGAGTGTTTTATTCGATTTTTAAGAAAACTACGATTAAAAAATCATCCTTTACAATATATTTGCGACAAGCCTTACATAAGAAATTTTAAATTTTTATCGTTTTTTCTAATTTATGTCGAAAATTTCTAATTTATTTCGAAAAACTCTTTAAAAGACGTATGCAAATTTAAAATAGAACGAAATTGAAATTTGCAAATTCGGTTGAGAAGAATAAGTTGCCCGTGCAATAGAAATTTGAATTTGTTTGAGCTTTTAAATATTAATATTATTCTAACAATGTTCACATCTCACATCTAACAAATTTCTTTAACTTTCGTTCAATACAAATTTGTAAACAGGATAACTCTACAACAAGAACTTTTCGAGTAATTTCCTTACAAGGAAATGGATTTGTCTAAAGCTAATCAAGTGACTGGTTATCATGTTGTAGTGATCGCTTTTAGGTTTGTTATCTTTGTGTAAAATTGGCTGCCATTTCAGCCTGAAATTGTTCAAGCGTTTGGAATTAACACTTAGAAAATAGACAAGATGTCACTGGGCTGACCTAAATAAAGGTGCCATAAGGCAGCCGTAAAGAAACATATCACTGGACTATTAGAAAAAGTTGTATGTTTCAAATCTGTTGCCGTGAAACCAGTTACATAAAAATCTTCAGAGAATATACATAGAGATAGTTTTAATATTTTCTGGTATTTTTAATAACATTCCAAAATTACTGCCAGTAAGAAAGACGATAAGATCAATATTAAGTTAAATTAAATTAACTTTATCAAAATAATGAATACAAATTATATTTGGATTCGCAAAATTTAAACTTACATTATTAAATTATTGAACACAAATATTTAAATTTATTCTTTTATGAGTGTGCCAATAAAATTCTTAATTTTCTACAGGGAGGCTGATGGATATTGCTACATTAAGAAAGTCAAGTTAATTAATTATAATTCCATTTATTTGAATTATTTTCACTCAATGGGCAATTAGCAAGTATTTGTAATGACTTTTATAGATAGTTGATGTTAAATGATTTCCACGAACGATACCGCATGTGCGCTATCGCTATTCATTCCTGCCTGGAGGGTTGCAGCGGATAGATAACCTCGTCGATTAACCTAAAAAGAAAAATAAGTCTGGTGCTAAAAAATCGGGAGATCTTGGCTGCTAACGGAATAGCGAGTTTCTTGAAATTAGCTAATTGAGGAATTTTAGCCGCAATTCTGCTATAACAGGTCTGACTATGTAACATGTAGGGATTCTCTTTTGGACGTAGTTCTGGAAAGAGAAACTTTTTTCTCAAAATCTTTAATTAGTTTCTTGACAGCAACATTTATCCGACTATGCGAATTATTTATATTATTTATCACATTTCAGGTGAGAAAGCACAATTTTTCAATTTTATTCAAAGAGTCGAATTTGATATTTTTGGTAGAAAATTTGTAATTGGAATTTCGTGTACAAATTTTGAGCTCTTATCGAATTTTGAGCAAATTTTAAATCCATATACACCTGAGTGCGTACAATATAGAATTTTTCCGAAATAAAATACATATCATCATTATGGTTAATTTAGCGATATAGAAGGACATCACTAAATTAACAATAACATTTATAGAAATTGTTAAAATTTGGCGCAGTCAAATATTTTGCCACATCGAAGTTCATTGTTTGTCCATTGTATTGGTTTATAAACTTTGGCTGAATTTGAAAAAAATCGACCGATTAACTGCAGGTAAAATTGATCTCTGTGGCCTAATTTAACCCACAAATTCCCCTACTTTTATTCTTCATTCAATTGCATTATATTCTGTATAATTTAGCACGCATCACAAATTTAAGACATTTTCATTCTAGGCGGATGACTTCAAAATATTATAATTTTGCTTCTTTTAGAGTATTTTTTGTTGAGAACTTAGCAGTCTACCACGCCCTTCTAATGGCACTAATACCTTTGCAACATCTGTCAAATTAAACTGTGGGGAAAGTTTAACATGTTTATAATTATTATTATTATTATTGTGAGAATAGGCCTAGAATCAAAGGAAATAAACACGCACAGTACAAAATCATTTCCTTAGCTTCTCATAAAAATTAGTACAATTTTATGTTCTACTGATTATTTACCACTGCTCCAATTACCCCCACTCTGGGTGGACCAACGTGATGAACACGCAACTGTTTTCTGTGCCATTCTGGCGGGCTTTGCTTAGCTGGCTGGTTTCTTGCTGCCATAACATAAGTTATGCGAAAACGTGACATTTTCTAAGCTACTGGACAAAATTGATACTGCCTGGCAGTTTTATTCAGTATCTGCACGTTACTTACACCGACACTGTTCACACACTCACACAAATACCTATGTATGTACTTTATGGCCCATAATGAAAAGTACTCCTTTAACTATGGATACTTTGCAGTTTCTCGTAAGGCTTTGATACGAGTATTACCCCTATCCTTCTTAGTTGTCTTCTCTTGTTATCTTATTTCTTTGTTGGATGTCTTCTTTTTTTTCATTAATTTTCGTCGCTTTGTTGCAGTTCATGTCATTTATTTGATGACACCAATTTCTCTATATTTGCCTCGTTTGTCTTCCCCTTGGGATAGTGATGGAACGAAGAGGGAAGAGCGTTAAGTTATCCTGCTCAATTTCGATTTAATCAGAAATAGCTTAATTAATTTGCGGCATTCTCAGGCAACACTGACGACATTGCAACAGCAGCCGCAGCAGCAGCAGTAGTCACAGAAGCGGGAATTGCAAAACGATTAAAAGGAGTCGATTACCTAAGAGAATCTATTTTCAATTAGGTTGTAGTAAGTAGACGTTGGAGCTAAGGTGATACAGTGCCATCCATATCATGGCGTCTTTGAGAATACTTTTTTTTATCGTTATGTGAGCATTTAATACGGATGGAGGACTTGAAGAAACATTTTTCACTTTTAGGGGAAAATTTTCAACGAAATATTGCCTTGTTCCGGTAAAATTGAAATTATAATGTTGGGTTGTAATTGGTTTTAATTTTCAAGTTCTATGAAAGTTAGACAATTTAAAGTCCACGGTGGTTTAACATGAGTATCACCGTGAAGGCCTTCCTCACGGTGAGCTTATCACACTGCGCATACTACAAGCCAGCGCCCCCAAGGGATAGCCAAGTTAACTTGAGCAATCCAGGAATTGCGGTAACATGCTTCCAAAATTGTCAGCCCTTTCTTCCAGCCGGAAGATACCAAATTGATTATGCTAGTATGGAACATAATATCCATTGACCGAAGTGAATGGAATTCGGAGCAGGTATATTTTTACGCTCCTCTCTAGGGACTATATTTTCGCTCGACTCTTCGAGAAATATGTTCACTGCAATCCCGCTCCATGTACGCCTGAAATGATAAAGTGATATACCTTCACTCTAAGGAATGAAGATATATATCTTTCAATACGACCGGAAATGTAGCACCCAAAAGGAATTTTTTGGCCAAATGTTTGAGTCTATTGAGCGATGCCTGTTTGCCTGGTTGGCAGACACGATAACTGTCGCAAATACCATATGAAATGTCTTAAAACTTGGCACAGTCTAGTGTTTGGCCAAATCGCAGCCAGGATTGTAAATAAGCTGTATCGGACCACCTTTCCCAGTAATTCGCATGGAAATGATGCGATTTTTTTATATTCAATTTTTTTTCTGTAACCCCTTATTTATAGACTGGAGGAAAAGGAATTTTCCTTTATTGTTTTGATCTATATTTCTTGATAAAATCTGAAAAAAAATCAATCGGTTGGCCATGTTCCTTCTGGTATCTTCCACACATATATTTATTTTGTAGTTCCTATCTTCTATGCAGCTGCACTAATTTCTGTCAAATTTGGTAAATATTAAATGGGCTTTGTTACAAAAAGCTTCTAAGAATAGATATAAAGTGGATTGCCACGCCTCTTTCGGTACCTTAAATACAAATTGGCTGCCATATTGTAGACTGCGGCATTTTAAATTTTTGCTCACTGTACTATTTTATAGTGTCTAATAAAATTCGAGAAAAAAAAGCGAGGTGACCACGCTCCTTTCGGACCATTGCAGGCGATAACTACTTTAACGCATATATTTCTAGCTTGACATGTTTCAAGCATGCATTTGGTATCATTCATTTGTTAAACTTAGTTCTGTGAATGAAATGGACTGTAATGAAAATGGAAATGGACTTCATGCTTTTCGGGTATCTCCCATACAAATTGACAGACTTTCCGAGAATAATTTTCTCTTCTGGCAGACGCCCACCTACCATTTGCTGTTAAATGTGGTCGCAGTAGGAGCTTGCAAGTGTCCAGAGGCATGCCCACGGACTCCAACTCGGCTAGAGTCTGTGAGGTTGTCACTTGTATTGCCAACTCGTCTGCTCTGCAGTTCCCTGGTATGTCCCTGTCTCCCATATAAGCTGAATGTTGAAATACTGAGCCATTTCGTTAAGACATCTGCGGTAATTCAGGGCTGATGTTGAGTTCAGGAAGACAAAATCCAGGAATCTAATGGCAGCTTGACTATCAGAGAATATGTTAATTCCCACCGTGGTGAGGATGCTATACCTCAGCCATTCTGCCACTTCCTTAATGGCCAAAATTTCGGCCTGATAAACACTACTGTGATCAAGTAGTCTTCTTGCTATATTTAGCCCTAGATCTTTGGAGTAGACCCCCAATACCTACCTGATCATTTAATTTTAAACCGTCAGTGTAGCAGTCGAAATACAGTCTTATACCAGGAGTTCTATATTTCTATGTATCTCTATATGGTCTAAGTATATGGTACTTCTAGTTGAAGTGGTTCAGCCAGAGTTTAGTCATTAGTGCCTGTTATGTCAGGCACCATGTTAAGGATCAAACTGTGACCATAACCACTGTATGACCACTGTGACAGCTCTTATAGTCTTACTGCCGTAGCTGCGTCAGTCTGCATACTAATTATGTCCAGGAGTAGTAAATGCAAAATTTCATTTGGTGCATCGGATGGAGTTGTGCGGAGCGCACCAGTGATGCACACACTCGCCATCCTTTGGACCTTGTCAAGTATTCTACAGTATGTATATTTTTCAAGAGCCCCCCCCACTAAAAGATAACTCCATACAACATTTTCGGCCTTACTATACAACCAGCGAACAATGTGAGGCCTTAATCCCCATTTTTCCCCTATTACCCTCTTGCACGCATATAGCTCCACTGTGGCATTTTTCGCCCCGTCCAGAATATTGAGTTTGAAATTCAGCTTCTTGTCCAGCAGCAGACCAAGGTATTTTGAACAGTCCTCGAAAGGAATTTTAGTACCTTTCAGGAAGGGCAAAAGTTAGAGTGCCAACCCCAGTGGTCCAGGATTATACAGGGTTGCCCATATTCGACGGACCCATCTGGCAACGCCATAACTTTTGACAGAGATGTCAGATCGCTTAATGACATACCGCGTTTGAAGCGTCAGTCCAAGCAGATTTTTACCATGGAACAATACACGCCACGCGAGCGCTCTGAAATAGTTGAAATTTACATTCAACAGAAGAAGTCAATTGTGAAAACTCAACGTGCATTTAAAGTATTAAAAAATGTGAGAAGTGCGCCTTCTAAGAACACCATTAAGCGTTTATACGAAAAATTTTCGACTGGTGAGGCTCTTTCTAATCCGAAGAGGCCAAATAAAAGTCGACCAAGGCGATCGGCCGAGAATATCGCTGCCGTACGAGCCAGTGTTGAGAGGTCCCCAAGAACATCCCATAAACGCCGTTCTCAGCAGTTGGGCATGGCTCGGTCCACTTTACAACGGATTATTCGCGTTGATTTGCATTTGTTCCCGTACAAAATTCAATTGACGCAAAGATTGTTGCCTGCGGACAAGCCTCGTCGATTGGAATGGGCCCAACGAGTCATCGAAATGGCCGATGATGACGAGCAATTTTGGAACAAAATTATCATGTCCGATGAAGCCCATTTCACATTGAATGGGACCGTAAATAAGCAAAATTGCCGTATTTACGCCACTGAAAATCCTCAGGAGATTCAAGAATTGCCTCTTCATGACGAAAAAGTCACAGTTTGGTGCGGCGTTAGTGCGAAAACGGTCATTGGGCCGTTTTTCTTCCAAAACGAAAATGGCCATGCTGTTACCATCAACCAGGAGCGTTATCGCGACATGATGACCAATTTTGTGATGCCAATTATTCGTCGAAAGCGTATGAGGCAGTTCTGGTTTCAACAAGACGGCGCTCCACCGCACACAAGTCGCATAACAATCGATTTTCTTGATTTTCTTGGGCCGTTTGATGTCGAAAAGTGGTGATTTGGACTGGCCACCGCGTTCGCCCGATTTGACGCCCGCTGACTTCTTCTTGTGGGGACATTTGAAGTCAAAGGTTTACGTTAACAAGCCAAGGACCGTAGAAGAGCTCAAGGACAACATTCGTGAAGAAATAGCCGCTATTCCGGCCGAAATGTTGGCGAAAACGATGGAAAATGCTGCAAAAAGGGCACAATACGCCATCAACGCCAGAGGCGGCCATTTGAGAGATATCATATTCAAAAATTGATGTAAACAAATCTACTTGGAACAAATTAAATGAATAAGATTGCCAACCGCCAAATTTTTATTTTTTTCTTTGATTTTTTTTTTTTAAAAACATGGGTCCGTCGAATATGGGCAACCCTGTAGAATGATATAGGCTATTTATACCATCCGATCATTTGACAGGAAAATGCGGCGTGGGAAGCCTTCCCGAAAAGACTCGTCAAAATGGACAAAATTATAGATTTTGTAACCGATAAAACTTGGAGTGCCAACCCCTGTAGTTTAGGATAAAAGGATGATAAAAGCTAGCCATACCGGATCATTTAATAAGAACCTAGTGGTTTAGAACACCCTTCTTTTCGGCTCCCTGCACAATTTTGCATCAACGCAAAGGGACGTTGGATGATGGTATATACGAAAGTTAGTTCAATTGACTTCAATTTCTATGCTGGTTTTATATTTCGCAAAGTAATAAAAAGTACACAAATGTCAACTTTATCAACTGTGATTACATTTGATAAAACTCTTTCAATGTGAGCTAATTATTGTGCGCGTTGCAGACTGATAGAATTATGTTTGAGCAAATATGAAGGGTATAATTGTGTCGGCACATGCCATACTATTAACTCAGTAGCTGCTTGTTAGTTTCTGAAAACATTTTCCTTCATCGTCGATGTAGCTTCGTGTTAATTTTGTTTATTTTTGTAGAAAATTTGCCAAAGTAATTTTTAATAATGATAATTTTTGATGACAATGATGATGGTTTGTTTCATTACCCATAGATAGACGAGTGTGTATGTTGTTGTAGTTGTCCATGTATTGAATATGTACATAAGTTTGTATGTACGGGTACAAATATATTTGTCCTACCGCAAAGTGGCGGTATTAGTTATTTGCTTAACGATGAAGAAAACCCTGATGGGGGTTACTCCAACGGCCACAACAGACATTGTTGCTTATTATCGTCAATGCTGTTGTTACGATGGTTGCTTGCAACATGTTTTGTTGTAGTACTCGCTGCTGTTACTGCTGTTGCCGGTGGTGTTGCTTCTCTTGATATGTGGCTTAGTAGAAAGTGGCACGACATTTCTTGGGGTTTTCTTTATTTTCTGATTTGCTTTTTGTTGTCGCTGTAATTTTCCTGGCGTCTTCAATGTCGGTTTATTTTACTTTCCTCGTCTCGACATTTTATTAGGAATTTTTTCCTTCAACTTCGGTAGATTGAAAACGGAAACCGCATATTTATATTAAAATTACTTTTGGCAATTTACGTTGAGTAAAGAATGACGAAATTATAAAAATAAATGAAATTTAATAAAGAATGCCACTCGCTAATGTAATTTCAAGCAGGAGACTGCAGTAGTAATTACAGTCTTTTCGAAAGTTCCTCTTCAGCACCAGCCAGCTGCAGGTATAAGAAGGAGAACAGGATAGGATGATAGAAATCTAAAAAGATTTAGCAAACGTTAACTGTGCCATGCAGTAATCAGGAAAAACTTACTAAATGTTGCCATTATCAGTGTCACTGCAGCAAACTTAAAAGTAAGTTGTAAGAAAATTTTTGCTAATTATGTGACAGCAAAGGTAGTGGTAAAGAAGTGAAGTACAGGGTGGCGCACGATTCGTGCTACAAACATAAAACAGGGGGTTAATGGGAACCGGTTTTAAAAGAAGTTGAAGAAGTTTTTTTACTGACAACTGCGCCGAAGATGTATCTGTTTTAACAGCATTTGGTTCCAGCAAGACTGGTTAAGGCGGAGCTCAAATGAAAATTTCCAAACAAATTGATATGCAGAATCTCCACTTTCCGGTGGCAGCCAACGTCACCTGACCTGACTGCACTAGACTTTTTTTCAGTGAGATTTTGTCATGCAAGAAGTGCACAAAACGAAACCTAAAAATTTGATTGAGTTGAGCACTCCATTAAAAAAATTGCGATCCCGCAATGAATAATTTTCTGATCAAGTGTCGCTTATGCGTGAAAAAGCATGGAATTAATTTACGGTCTATAATTTTCAAAACCAATTAGTTATATAAATTGAAATTAAAATTTCTAAAAAAAAAAAAAAATAAATAAAAAAAAATAAAATAAAAAACAAATAAATAAAAGTTATTTGAATTTGTTATTGTAGCACAATTGATGCGCCACTCTGTGTTTAAATAAGCTGAACGAAAAACCCAAACAAATAGGCCATTTACGATATGATTAATTAGCTCAGGTTAGAATGTCTTGCAAACCGAGCATTAGTACGTAATTCCACGCGCATATTAAGAGTATAGAAATTTCTTACAGAATACCAATTGATATGAAATGGAAAAAATGTAACACAACAGCAGGAGCCACAACCATGTCTCGGCAAATCGTGTTTAAGAACTGACACATGGTCATTGTAAGGGCCTCAGTATTGGCCTTTAAAAGTTTTGCTGGCAGGTCATCGGGCACTGACAACTTCTGTGTTATTAAGAAATGTTATTCCTAGAGAGATCTCGTTTTGAATCGATTACGGGCGGTCTATGACAACGCCCATAATTGGTGTAATTTCTTAACGTAAGCTGTCTTCAGGACACAGCAATTTGTAAAACTCTTTTTACTACATTTGACACTGTATACATATTTCCGCTTTCCTCTGTCCATATACTTTTCAATATCCTTACTCTCCCATTCTTTCCAAAATAGTTTCTTTTGTTTAAAAAGACGATTGGCTTCTTTCATCTATCTCTTAGGGCGCCACCTCACCGCGTACTTTACAATGAATTTATTATCTTTTTGCTCAGCTGCTTTCGCATATCCTTCCTTGCACAGAGCCATATCTCAGTTAGTTGACAGTGGCTATCGAATGCGCAATATATTCCCACTGAGTGTCAAAAGTATGGAGATTAAAAGCATTATATATGTATAGTAATTAAAAAGAGTTAACTGTAAAAAGCGCCTGTCTCTGGGGACGTTGCTATTTCAACTTTTGTGATTATACATCTTTTCAATTAACAAGTTTGTTAACATTAAGAACTTCTTAATGTTGCTAAAAAATGAGAAAGGATATTCTGCGCCTCTACAAGAACTTTTAATTATATCATATTTCCAGACATCACACAAATTTGTCTTTCAATAGTCACGACATTGAATATTCCTAAACGGTGTAATATAAGGCGAAGGCTGTCAAAAATAACACGAGTGGACAGACTCCAAATTGAACAGGACCCACAAGTTCAGCGAGTATTGCGATAGTCAATGGCATGCATGATTTTCTGACTCTTCTTCAGATATGTTAGCGTGTCACAAATGGATTCTGCCCACACATAATACATTGGCTTGTTTTATTTCTTTTGTTTTTTTCGTTATCATTTTTTTCAATAACCATTTCCGCAACTATGGTTATTCCTTAGAGTAGTTTTCAAATTATAGTGGCTTCTACCCGCATCTATCAATTAACATCCTATATGGCTTTTAGTTAATAAATATATGTTCAAATTTTAGAAAATTTTCGGAAAAATTATCACTTTTCAAAAAGTAGATTTAGTCTTTGTATGAACAAGTTCGTTTCTATAATATTTGAGCATTTTGCCCCAAAGGCTCTATAGCAATGTTGACGACAGATTAGTAGATTTCTGAGAAATGTTCCTTAAGCAAGTTGTTGTCTTAAGCAACTCAAACAAAATATTCGTGATGAAATTAATGAAATGCCACGTGAAATGTGTGAGAATGTAATGAAAATGTGCTCAAAAGGCCTCGCGTTTGTGAGACTAACAGAGGCGGACATTTATCTGATATTGTTTTCCATATGTACATAATTGCCGACATTAAATAAAACATTTATCAGTATAAGATCCATTCTCTTTCATTTAATCGAAAATCATAAACAAACAAAGTAGTATACCTTCCCGTCAGACACCCTGTACCTTTATATGTTATTTGATATAACAATAAAAGCGTCTAAGCAACCAAGAATCTTTTGACCGAATGTGTTTCATGGCTTTTTAAATCGATTAAGCAATGTCCATCTGTCCAGGTAGCGTGTAGTTCACATTGCAACTGCCGTAAATCTTTATAAAGTTTCCGTAAACTATCTAATATTTTGCTAGAGTGACGTCGGAGATTGCAAATGAACTATTTTGATCAGCCCTTTCTAGTTCCTTTCATTCAAATTGGTCAATTTTCCGAAATTCAAATTTTTGGTTATAACTCCTTATTTGTAGACTACAGTAACTTTGATTGGTTTATAATGATTGGTTGGTTTATAATGAATTTTGAAAAAATCGACCAGCTTATAATTCTTTGTAAAATTAGAAAAAAATCGACCAAGTAGCCGCGCATCTTCTAGTATCTTTCATACACATGACCGTTTTAATCCATGTAGTTTTAGCTGCTTAGTTTTCAACCAGCTGCACTAAATTCAATCAAATTCAAACAACATCATGTTTTTGATGAACTAAGTTCAGAGAAAGAAAATAGGGGGCGTTGCCCCTCTCCTTTTGGTAGCTTTCATACAAACTGACCGCTGTATCGAATTTCCGCTGTAATCCCTAAGAAAGCCAAATTAAAATCTATAATGCTGGTTTCATATCTTTTATTTAATTGAACTAAATGCAATATAATTTAGTACGAATATGACAGTTGGTTCTGCTAATGATTACATTACGATGCAGGGCACTATACGAGGTGGGTTAGGCACTATACGAGGTTCGATTATTATTTTTTTTTTATGTTGGTACACTCGTCTTGAAGATATGTTAACGGTTTTATCCATATAGCATGTTCGGTTTGTTTGTGAGAGGCATAAATAAGACAAGCGTTTTGCGTGTACGAATCATACAGATTGTCCGATTTAGCAATAGTCAGTGGATCCTCCAAAATTTCTAACCGCTTATTTTATTATGCTTTCATGCAGGGCGATGCGGGCTTAGGGGGTATTTCAAGTCATTTCTGACTTCCCCCATTATTTTATGTCAAAACTTTGGATAAAGGTATGTGTAAGCCAGTACATCTGATTGAAATTACTGTACTGGTGCTGGCCGTCCGTTACAAATTTTAGGAGCTTGAATATATATATGATAATAAATAAATGGTAAAGTCAATTTGGGCATCGCAACATTGTCTTTGGTTCATCCCACAGCGCCAGTTCTGCTTACCAATAGTGGTCCACTGGGCACATTATATCACTGGATATTTCATTACTGCAAAACTGGGTTAAGTCCATGTATGGGTAAGATTTTCCCTATCATACCCATTTCCCAAACTTGAGAATCATAGTGAAGAAGGCGTTGTGTCAATCAGTCGACAGATCAATAGAGATAGAGAGTACTCGTATTTAGCAGCAAATGGTAGGTGGGCGTCTGTTCGAGATTGTAAACCATCCAGATTAACATGGCCTCGCCTAGATGTGAAGGGTTTACACAAATTGCTGTCGCTATCAAGAACCGACGTCTCATTGCTTGTGCCCCTCATGACGGGACACTGTCTGATTGGAAGACATACAGTGAGACTGAAGGTTGCGACTAGTGACTTTTGCAGGAGCTGTAGGGATGAGGAGGAGGAGGAGGAGTCTATGCAACACCTTCACTGCAATAGTCCAGCACTGGCGAACCTAAGAGATCTGGACGATATAGATATTGTCCGACTTAAGAGCTTCTTGGGCGCTCAGGAGGGTTCAACGGGGGAAACTAGGGATATTCATAGCTCTAGTTTCCGTGGTATCACAATGAACTATGCAGTTCAAGTGAGTCTGTCTATTCAGCTTAGCACACTGATCTAGCCTAACCTAACCTAAGCCATTTTACTCGTGAAGATAGGAATTTTCTACACTTTTTCGTTATCTATGACATCATTATCAGTAAACTTTCACATATTCTATTTTTAGACTACTACGGGACCTATTGCTGAACTGCGAACATTAGTTTGTGAAGCAATTATTAGGCTTGTCAATTATTCGACTATTTGAAGCGTTTGTCAGACATATACCTATAGACGTGGTCGCAACAAAAAATAATGATAAGTGGTTGCATCGGGGCTGGAATCCCCGATCATGTGAATAATAGCCGCTTGTTCTATCCATCATGCCTCGGCTGATAATTAATAGTCGTATAATATATGTTGAAACAATTAATTCGTAAGATTGTGAATACCCGAAAGAACCAAGGTTGGGAGCTACGTCAAAACTTAAACAAACTGAAGTAAACTGATATTTACATACAAATATACTATTCTCAGATATCATTGTTTTGTATTTTTGGCTATCCAATCTCTTCGAGTTGGTAGGACTAGTATTTCCGTCACTTCGTCCAAAAGAGAAGAAAAATTACAAAGCATCAAATACGATCCCTGAAAGGTAACAAAAATTAAGTGATTCATAGCGATTTTTTTAAATAGTCACTGAAACAAAACTTAATAAATCTTTGAGAATCTAAAAAAATTAAATGAATAATGGAAAGGATAAGAAGTCATATTACTGTACGATACTTTATTAAACATTGCATATGTTGCACAAATAAAAAAATTGAAGAAATCCATGAATATGCAACAAATTCTAAACGAACAGAAACTAAAAGACATTCATCCTCACTTACTCAGTCATAAGGATGAGTGTATCTACTAGTATACTCGTGGCCCCCCGTGTATATCTAGAGTGTGCTCGCCCTAGCATTATTCATTTTAAGCTTTGTTATATGCCCATATTCGATGAACAGTGGCTTGGAAACACAATATGTATTAATATGTACTTATTACCGTATGACGAATTAATTTAAGTGTCATTTGCTGTAAAAAGTAGAATCTATTTCAATATAATTTTGAACGCTAGTCTGGAAAGATTTTACTAGACTTGTTAACTGATTGGTTACTCGAAGCATTCGTTAAAATATTGGGGTGATAGCTACTGGATTTGCTAATTTGTAACATTCATCCCTAGTGCCACGACCGATGTGCAGACTTTTGGCCAGTAAAATGAAGATTTAAAGGCCCCATTTTTTGATACTTTCAATTTAACTCATTTTTTTCGTTGAAAGGTTTTATTTTTATACTTTTAGTCGAAGTAATGAAGACATACATTATGATATCCAACACGACAAAAATGTAACAACTGGAAGGAAAGTAGCTAAGGCTCCAAATATCTTCTGAACAACTGTGTGCTTCACCAGTCTGATCGGTTGGCTGCCGTAAATTATTGTGACATTTCTTAAAATTTGGTGCAGCCCTAAAACTTTGCCAGATTGATGGGTAAAGGTGTAAATTTCTTACACAAATTAAACAATTCTCCGCAATTAAATTTATTCTCTTCTTAGCCTGCAGCTACCTTTGCTTTGATCTAGAATTCTTGATAAAATCTGAAAAAAAAATCTATCCGTTATATCCTTATATATATATCGGTTATATATCTTATATCCGGCTACACTAAATTCGGTCGAATTTGGTACACTTTAAGAATTGCTGAGATAACGTTTGCGAATGAAAACGAACAACTTTATTATTCTTTCTTATATTTGCCATACAAATTGACCGATTGTCGACGTGAATTTTTGTTCTTTATTTTGATCTAAAATTCTTGGTAAATATTGAGAAATTCGATCGATTAACTATTTACCCCAAAATATTCTTAGGTTCACATCTTTTATCAAGTAACGTTAAATTCAGTCAAACTTGGTATGCTTTCAAGATTTGCTAATGTGTAGCTTCAGAGAATGGAATTCGGCTGCCTTCTGGCATCTCCTACAAAAATTGACCGAATTTCATAAAGTTTTTTTTCCATGTTGCTCCAAATTCGTAGACCACAGTAAGCTGAACTGTTGTTCATTTTATTACTTCTATTCTATTACTTTATATAGATAAAAGTCAACCAAGTTACCACATTCCTTTCGGTACCTCTCATACATATGAACTTTATTAGCCACATATTCTTTGCGTCATATCTCTCAAGCAGTTCCGCAGGATTCACTGAAATTTGACAACCATCATGCGATTGATAAATTTGATTCTAACAATACAAGTGGATTGTGTAGGGACGTCCATTCGAGTATATTCCATATAAATAATCGAAATTAACTTTTCCTCCGCAATCGCTAATCGTAGGTTGCAACTTAACAATATCAATCAATCAATCGATTACATTTATTTATCAATTACATTAAATTGTAATGCTTAGGTTAGGTTATGTCAGTATGGTTAGGTCTGAATAGACAGACACACTTAGACCGTGTAGTCCATTGTGATACCACGAAAACTAGAGATAAGGAAGTCTCTAGTTTCCCCGTTGAACCATTCTGAGCGTTGCAAAAAGGTCTTAAGTCGGACAATATTTATATCTTCCAGATCTCCCAGTTCCCTAAAGAAATAAAAGCCCAGTCGCTAGGGCGGGGCAATTGTAGAGAAGATGTTCTATAGACTCCCCCTCCTCTTCATCCCTACAGCTCCTGCAGAAGTCAATACTCGCAACCTTCAATTTCACCGCATTTTTCAATCAGACAGTGTCATGTCATGACGGATACAAGCAATGAGACGCCAGGTCTTGATAGCGACAGCAGTGTGTGTGAAGGCTTTAGATCTAGGTGAGGTCATATCCGTCTGGATAGGTCACAGTCCCGGACAGACGCCCACCTACCATTTGCCGCCAAAAGTGCTCCATCTCGCAGTAGGAGCTTGCAAGTGTCCAGAGGCATGCCCACGGACTTCAACTCGGCTAGAGTCTGTAAGGTTGTCCCTAGCCTTGTCAGCTTGTCTGCTCTGCAGTTTCCTGGTATGTCCCCATGGCGCGGCACCCACATAAGGTGAATGTTGAAATACTGAGCCATATCGTTAAGAGATCTACGGCAATTCAGGAAGACAGAATCCAGGGATCTAATGGCAGCTTGACTGCCAGAGGATATTTTAATCCCCACCGTGGTGAGGATGTTATACTCGTATATTGTAATGCTTAATAATATACGAAAAAAAAAAAAAATGACGGACAGGTATGCCTCTCACTACAAAGATTCCTCTATAAATTTCCTAATTTAACCCAAAGTTCGTTAGATTCATAAAGATTTATGTCTTTCATTCAATCGCACTAAATTCGCTATAATTTGGCAAAACATCAGTCTATTATTAAATTCAGTTCTGGGATTGAAAGTGGTTTGTATTGATGCTTTTGTTAGGGCGCCTCTCATACAAATTTCCCGATTTGATAAAATTCAATGTTTTTTTTTTTTTTAATTTCTGATCGAAAGATAATAAATTAGAATTTAATCCGGCAATAACTGTGAGATATTTTGGTGCACAGTTTCAGCCTTTATGTGATACTTGATCGGTACAGATATGTATGTAATTTACGGTTTTCGCAGTGAATATTTCTAATTGTTAACGAGGCAATCATATCCTTTATTTAAGAGTACAAAAATATTGTTGCTCTATTTTGTCGCCAACCAATTTGTTTATATTTTCGTTCGTTCAAAATTTATTACTAGTAAATAAATAAGCTCCTGAGAATCCTTAGCTCGAACTGTTCATAAAATAAAATACAGGTTGATTCAGCTCGATATTTAATAATAATATGCACAGCTTAAGAGATTTATATTTTATGGACAAACATCTTAAGAAGCATAGCAGCTGGATAATTGTTCACAAAAGGTAAAAGCTTTTAAACCACTGTACCATCTATGCTCGATATTGCGACGAATGCATTTTAAAGTACGCCATGAAAAACGCTGGAATACGTGTCGCAACTTCAGGTTCCCCTTATTTATTTTCTTTGCCCCTTAGCATAGTGGCAAGAATCACTTTGTGTGGCTAAGTTTATATCTAGCAAGACAAACGAATAGAGACTCCAGCCGCTCGAGTGATGACGACGATGGAGTTTGATGTGGGTGTTTTTCGTTTTCATAGACCTCTGAAAGAATTTCTTTCGAAAGAAGGCGATTCTTATAAAAAGACAAAACAGAAAGAGAAAAAAAAAACGCGAACTGAGTTAAAAGTGAAAATGTGTACAAGAAGCTTACACAACGTATACATTTCATCATTAATCACAGCAAACTAAGAGGATTTGCCACACCATTCATGCAACGAGATGTGTTTCAAGCAACAGCAACCCTAAGAAATCCATATAATAAACGTATGATATCTTGGGGTTCTTCTTGTGGCTGGGGAAATATAATAGTTTTGTATGCTCATTTAACAAGTCTTTTTTCTTTTTTTTTTTTATAAAACACTGTACAGTGGGACAAAATGGTCGAAAAAGTATGTGGTTGTAGCAATCTCAATTCATAGAGGAACTTTTTGAACTTATGCCTTATGTAAATTAATCTAAGAAATATCAGAAAGTTGTTTACGGCAAGATCGAATAGACATTCGTTAATGTTAATTATTAATAATACTAATTAATACTAATTAATACTGATAAGGTATTGAGTGGGAAAAAGTTATTTTCTTCTATTTTTATTTTTTATAAATCACTTTGTAATCCGAGATTATATCTTTATAACAAAATTTTAAAATAAGAAAAAGCATAGAAATTGTATAATAGAATTACAGAAAGAATTGTAGAAATTATAGAAATTGTGGAAAGTGATGGAGAGTCAGAGTAATTTTCCGATCGTCAAGTTATTGACCGCTAATTAGTTCTTGATGAAATCTCCATTCTCTCTACAAAAACATTTTGAATATGATTTTTGCTATCTAAACCAAATGCTTTTGCTTACAGATGGTCTGCAAGCACTATTTTTATATCAAATTATCCAATCCATGATATTTTCTATGTCGATTTAAGTATGGGATTGAATTTTATGCTCAAATATATGCAATATTCGTAGAGAGGTTAAGTAAGAAAGTTAAGCGGGCGACTTTTCGCAATGCGAAACAACATGATTATGCTAATACTAAGCCCATCTAAAGAGAAATTGACATTTTTCAGATTTTATCAACAAATAATCGTCACAACTCATGTATTTTTTAAGGGACAGCCCTTATTATGTTCGCTATTACTAAAAAAATACTAAATATCACTGGAAACGATATTTAAATTACTCAATATTTAATGTATGATACAAAAGAGTTTCTTATGCATATGTCCATTTACCTCCCGCCAACCTATTCTCTATGGATCAGATGTGAAACAAGTAGGCGGAATAATCGGTTTCGTAGAAAAAAAAAAATTACCTGTATAAGAACCACATTAACTGTGGGCATGTTATTGAATAATATTTTTCATAGAAAAAAATAAGCTAAGCTCATCGCATGTATGGAAGGAAACTTTTCCTAACAATTCCACTTTTCTGAAGATGAGTTGATAATTTGTCCTCCATGCTGTGAACTACATACTGGAATTTATAACACCTAAAAGTGCTATTGTACATGTTTTTATTTTATATTAATAAATATGTGGTTAAAGGGCTGAAAATATTCCGAAAATTTCCTATTTTCCTAGAGATGGGTTCAGTCGTTTAATGAACTAGGTAATTTTTCTCATACCGGGAAAATTTCGCCAATTTCTAACTTATGAGATCTCAAATGTTTATTTCTGTTTGATATAAAGTAATATTTGAAACTAACATATTTCCTACAGTGCCGAGTACAACAATTTGAAAAATTGAAGAATTTTAGTTGTAAGTCATTTGGGTATGATTTTTTTTTTTAAGAATTTGGCAACTCAAACTCGTACTTTATCTGTCTGAGCACTATTTATTACATTCGAATGGTATTAGAGCGATAAGTAATTTAAATGTCAATCGGATCATTCGCTATGGATCATTTTTGAATGGATAAGATTAAATCCATTCAGATATGTTATGGAGATTAAACTCACATATATAAGGTGGCGCATAAGGAACGTTAAAATTTGATCAGTGAACACATTTTTGGTTTGTCTTTTTTTTTCGTCTCTAAAGAATTAACTAAAGAATACTTGGGAAATTTATTCAGATCGAAATGCTCATAGCGCTCCAACAATTTACCGATTGGTTCAGCGTTTTGGGCAACAAGGGGCGGTCTGTGATCCTCCGCGTGCTGGAAGACCTCGTGCAGTTCGAAATGAAGTGGCCATTGCTCGAGTGCAAGCAAGTATTGAGGAAAACCCCGAAACTTCCACCAGGCGACGTTCTCAGCAGTTAGAGATGTCTAGGCGGTCTTTGCAAAGAATTTTACATATGTTACATCTTTTCAAATATAAGATGCAATTGGTTCACGATTTAGAACCAAATGATGCACAATAATGCATTCAATATAGTCGCCGTTAACGTTACTTATGCGCCACCCTATACTGTATTGCCCCATGTGGCCGTTACCAACGGCCTAACAAATTTTCGTTATCTTTCGGAAGCATGAAATAATCTATTTTTAAACCTTTACTCGAACGAGCGCAAGTATACGAATATATGTCTTCCTAAATAGCTGTCTGGTAAACAAGACGACGATTGTAAATCTTTATGAAACTTTTTAGAACTTAGACAGCTCAATATTTTCCCAGATAGTAGCCTGAGATTGTAAATGCGCTATATCGGACAATGAAAAAATTCAGCTCAATCCTGTAACGTCTAATTCGTTCACTACATTTCCGTCTACCGCATTGCTCCAAAGGATCAACAGAAAACCTCATTTCTCATATTTTCTATGCAAAATCTATATAAACTGGAATTGAATGTCGTAACAGCAAAAACAATTTCGTATTATTATAGACACACTGAAATTTACATTCTGCTTAAAGACTGCTGGGAATGAATCGAAGTTTGGGAAGCTTTTATTTGAGTTGACGATCATTTGGCAACACACAAATTAAATGAATAAATTCAATTTAATTCTGTAACTTCTAATTCGTTCACTACATTTCTGTCTACCGTATTTCATCAAAAAATCAACAGAAAACCTCATTTCTCATATTTTCTATGCAAAATCTATATAAATTGGAATTGAATGTCGTAACAGCAAAAGCAATTTTGCATTATTTTAGACACACTGAAATTTACATTCTGCTAAATGACTGTTGGGATCAAATCGAGGGTTAGAAAGCTTTTACTTGACTTGACGATTATTTGACAACTTGGTTTGTTCGTCAGTACAACGAAGTGACCTCCGCTCAAAGAAATATTGGGTTGTTCAAAAAGTTCGTTCGGTTTTTAAAAGAAATTTATTTACAAATGTATATCCAAGAAAACAATTATTTTAAATTATTATATAATCTCCTCTTGTTTTAATAACTTCTTCCTACCTCTCTGGGAGCTTTTTAATTCCTCTCTTATAAGACTCGCATTTTTTTCTGAAAAAAGCATTCAATTCGATTGTTTACTTCCTCGTCGTTATGGAAATTCATATCCTTCAAAATGCATATCCTGCGAAATAGGTGATATTTGGATGAGACGAGGTACGATGGGTGAGGTAAAACTTCCCTCCCAAGCTCTGACAGTTTTTGACGGGTCCGCAAGGCAGTGTGAGGCCTCGGAGAGCGACTGAGGTACCCACACATCGAGGTTGCTCACAAATTCGAGCTCTTTTATGACCCCGTAAACGGTTGAGACTGATTTTTTTTAATATTTCAGCTATTTCCCTAACTGTTGCATGAGGATTAACCATAATTAAATCTCTCACCTTCTCGGAAACAATTTTTTTTGGTCGTCCTGACCCCGTCTTTCATTTGGTCCATTTTCTTCATAAACATGCTTTACTTTCGGGCTGGCTTCAGCAGCCGTTTTCCTTTTTTAGAAATAATACAGCCTAAAATGCTCTTTTTCGCCAATTTTTTCCACTTTTTAGAACTTTTTTAAAAATGCTATAATCACTCTCGAATAGAACGAGAACACAACTAAACAATAGTAAACAGCTAGAGAAGGAATGGGAAAAAGTTATGGTCGTGTTTGAAGGAACTCTATGTCATGAGAAGAGACGTCTGGTGGACTAACAACTTAACCGAACGAACTTTCCAAACAACCCGATACTAATGTTTGTGTTCGGAACCTCGATCTTGTGATCGATATCTTCATGCTACCGGTTAGGCCAAATAAAGATATTGACTTTGAAGTGAGACTTCCACAGGGATCTGAAATTGCAAATGTATTATTTTAAGAACATAATTTTTTAAATCAAAAATGAAATCGTTATAACCAAAATATGATTTTAACTTGCGAATGAAACAAATAAAGAGACTGCTCATGTGGTCGATATACTCGTATTCTTGATCCGGTTGGGCCAAATAAAGATATTAATTTTAAAACGAGATTCGTACATGGATCTGAAATCAAAATATATTATTTTAAGAAAGTAACTTTTTTCAATTAGAAAGTGAAATCGTTAAAACCAAAATATATTTTAACTTTTGAAATGAAACAAATAGAGCAACTGAGACTTATAGAACAGAAAACTATATAAAACCGCTGAAATAAAAAGTACCTAAACCTAGCATATGGCTACAAGTTACGATATTTTCACGAATTGGCATTTATTTTTTTCAAAATTTGTTTTTATTAGATAGTCATTCTTTCTGGAGGTTAGAATTAGCTTAAAAAAAAAACGGTTGTAAATTTTTAGTCAGCATCCTGTGGAAAACCGTCGCCAACTGCACACCAGTTAAAAGACAGATCAAAGAATACCCTATCAAGAGGATGGAGCAATTATGCATTGGAAGGAGATAATTTGAGGGATAAGATTATTATTTCTTCATTACATACTTACAATTTGCAAATAATGACAATATTTTATATTCAAAACGTGAAATAGTTCACATTTTGCCTCATACTTTCTATCCAAAATCTATATATTATTATTATTAATTGAAAATATTATGTCCTTTGCAGAGAGTATATGCAAACAAACACACTGAAGGGGACTTATAATATTATTTCATCAGAATATATGTACGGCCATGTTTAAATTAGGCTAAACAATGATTTTTTTGTCAATTCTCGAAAGTATGGGGTAAATTCTGATGTAAGCAATTAGTAGAACGGTTACACTAAGATATCATTTTTCAGTTTATGTACATATAGTTATAGCTCAACATATATCGTACATGCGTCATATTGAGGATACTGCCATTATGATATTAAAATATGTGACTATAATACAATTTCGCAAATAGCTAGCGTTTGAATAAATCCATGTTTCAGCACCTCAGTGTTTAATTACTTGGACATATTCTACATCTTAACATAATCTACAGCACTGTCTCACTGTATGGCTTACTCTTTCAGTTAATCTTAAATATGCCGAGGATGTTTAGCACAGCTCGGTCAGAGTGAGCGGTTGTATTGTGAAGCATAATTTCGCTTCCTCAAGATTTTAATGCTTTCCTGAATCTTAAGTCCATTTGGGTGAACTTCTTTGTGTCGTTCTTAAGTCTTTTTATGTACCACCAACAACTTAAGAATCTGTGGCAGCTGTTGCTGCAATCTCGTGGCCGCACCAACACCATGCCAAACTTTACCCATGTCACCGTGACTAATGATGTCCGTAACATGTTGAAACGAACCCAAAGGGTTATTCCCTGTTTAGTTATTCTATGCCTCGGACCACTTCATAGATGTTGACTTGAGACGATGATGAGGACGAACACAAGACACTGGAGTTATTCATTCACATTTTACTTTTTTTTTTCGCTCAATTTCTTTGTTTGTGCATGCAAAATAGTCGTGTAAAGCTTTTAAAAGTTGCAAAGTTTTTGTTTGTTTTGTTTTAAGTCTCCTTTCTTTGGGGTTTGTTTCCGTAACTCCTGCGTCGGAGTGAATAATTCTACTTTGCTGACTTTATTTTTTGTAATTTATGCGAAAACATCTTGTGTACAGCATAATTAATTATACTCAATGTAGATATTTATACAGTGATCTTCGAAATTTGGTTTACAGAAAGATTATTCACAACATTAGAGTATCCCAAAATTAGAGCATCACCGAGTTTAGTGTATTGCGTTATGCTAAAAAATGAGTATGTTGGGAGATAAATTGAATTTTATTTATTCAATTGATAAATTGCTTGGTTGCTTTTCAGAAAAATTAAAAAGTTGAATAATTAACGAACTACAAAGTTATTGGAGTTTTACCAAAAAAAATCGAAAATTGGGCATCTGATGTCTGATCCTTGGTATAAAATATATACAAATTTAGCTGGCTGATTGATGAGCCGATGACTGAAATTCTTCATAAAACCTCTCAAAACTTACCACAGTCTACTTTTTTGTCATATCGTATGCGGGAATTGTAAATTCTCTGTATCGACCTAGCTTTTCTGGTACGTCCATACATATTGAACGATTTTTTGAAATACGGCTTTCCCTGCAACTTATAGCTTATATACTGCAGTTAATTTTAGTCCATTGTATGTCTTTTCAATGTTTGACAAAATGCGAAACAAATAGGCCGAATGATTGTACTCTTTCAAGTATCCCGCATACGAATTGGCCGATTATCCGAAATTCAGGTTTTTATCCATAATTTTTAATCAGTAGGCTACAATAACTTACAGTCTTTGTACTTTGTATCGATTTATGATTGATTATTTTGATTTCTATTACCTCAAATAAGAATACTATCAGCTTCTCACGTTTCAGGCTGTTGTAGTGAATTGAGTTAAATTTTATACGTAACATGAGTTTGATACACTTAGTTCTCAAAACGAAAATGGACGATGTTGCTACTGCTATTCTGCTACGTTCTATAGAATTTATCAGATTTTTCAAAATGTTGTTTTTCCCCTAATCCGTAGTTCGTAGACTACAGTATCTTCCATTTCTGTAAATTTTTACCTGTTTTATATATTTTTATAAAGCCTTGTAAATTTAAAAAAAAAAAATTGATTGGATAACCGGGTTTGAATTTCTATATTTAACTTACATATTTTAAGCTCACATTTTTCATTCAATTGAACTGAATCCGGTATTACGATATTTGGTACACATCATGCGTTCAGTGAAGCTAGTTCTGCGAATGATAATGGACTTCATAGCCACGCCATTATGGTAACAAACATTAAAAAAAACGATTTAGGAAAAATTAATGAATTCCCTATAATTTCTTTATAATTATAATTATAATTATATTTATAATTTCTTTTATTGTGCGTTTACTCACCGCATTTTTGATAAAAATCTATCGGTTCATTCCATCCCTTTTGCCACCCCACACATTTCCACCAATGTTACGCGAAATATTTAGAAGTCCATTTGCATTTTATCCATAATATATAAATTTGAAGCATCAATTCATCTGATATTGTATTCCATACATAATTGCCGACATTAAATAAAACATTTATCAAACAAAGTAGTATACCTGCCCGACGGACACCCTGTATATTTGTATATACCTATATAAGATATAGGAAAAACAAATCCACTATTTTTTCAATAGATGGACTTAGTAATGTGTATCCTACGTGAAATAAGTGCGATCGGGTTACGGGTGGCGTCAGACAGCTTTATGATTCACAATACGGTTTAAGCGCACTTCAAAGATGGATTTTTCATTGATAAAGGTTAGAACTCAAAGCTAGCAAAGCTGCTGAAAATGTGAGTAGAATTTTCGTTTCGTGTAATGCATCACGGTCTGGCAGGCCGACAATTATAAATATTTATAAAGTAACGGAAATCGGTAACTCTGACCGTCATGCCAACCCTGTTTCGAATGCCCAAGGGTTAAACATTGCACAAAAAGCCGTTTGTTACAACTTGAATAAGGATGGATGTAAAAAAAGTCAATGTCTGGGTGTCACACAAGTCAACGCAAGAAAAAGCCTCATGGACCGAGTTTCCATCTACGAATCGTTGCAGAATCGCAACAAATTCGATACATTTCTAAAGAGGATCGTGACTGGTGGTGAAAAGTGAATCAATTGCGATAACGTTAAGCGAAAATGTTAATGGTTGATTTGCAGTGAGACTGCGCAGACGGTGGCCAGGCAACGATTGACGGTCAGAAAAATTTTGTTGTGTAGATAGTGCTGTGTGGACTCGCCAAAAGCTCCGGAAGTTTGGTTGGGAGGTTCTTGTGCATCTACCGTATAGCCCGGATCTAACACCAATTGATTATTACCAGTTACCAGTTGAAAAATGTAACGGGTCCCAGAACAGACATGGGTTGTAGCAAGATTCTTTAGACAAATACCCTGCCATTTTCACTCGCAGAACTAAGGTTGCTTAGTGCAATTAAATAAAAGTTATGGATCTAGGATAATGTGGTAAAAATTACGTATTTTGTACGGGAGTTACCAGAGAGAGGATTTAGCTATTCGGTTGTTTTTCTTTTTAATTTTACGAAGCGTGCAATGTAAAGAATAGAACAGACACTGAACTGCAAAGGTATCTAATGTTCCGTGAAATCGATGCTTATACACTTTGTACCATTAATTGCAGTCTAACATATTGCGGACGGACATTAGCGATAAAGATTCTTAAGGCGATAGGAAATGTATTTGCTTTGTTTGGCATCTGAGTATTTGTAGTCTACGCAAATGGAATGACAAACTTTTAAAGGAGTATAAAGAAATGTTTTCCCCAAAAACTTTAAATGGAACTTCCTTATATCAGTTATCAAAAATTACATATTTTGAGCATATTATAGGAATGTTTTGCTGCAATTGTTGGGAAGGGAAGTCGAACTACTGTTTTTAAGTACTTCATCACCTTTGTTTTGGAAACGGTTTGAAAGTGTTTCCTTGGAAGCGATAAACATGCACCGATTGAAACCTAGGAAGTGTTGAAAATGTGATTCTTTTTGAATATCTTTTTGAAATGTCTTTCTTTTTGCTGGTATACATACATTTATATATAAAGATATTACATTGTAATTACTTCTACTGTAAGGGCGTTGTTATGCCGAGTTTTACGACCGTCAATTTGATTTTAAAAGCACCATCTTTTCCTACTTTACTGTTATCTTACGAATGCGCATGTTACCACCTGGCCATTAGCTGGCCAGCGCGGTTGAATTTTATGAACTCAATTTTCCAAGTGCGTACTTACTTTTTTCGCACACCGTCTAAAGCACATATGCCTACGTCTGCCTATCCCCCTACATGTTGCTCGTATGTCGTGTGTTCTTTTATCTCTGTTTTTATTTGTATGTGTTGGTATAATGATGTTGTTGGGTTGTATTACATTAATTTTTATTACATTTTTATGTTGATCGCTTGGACTCCATTTGTAGTGGGCGGCGGTAAATGTTTTACATCAAACTGTGAGAAGGGTTTAGGTTGTGGGACCCCAGTTTATAATATTAATTGAGACTATAGAATTTATCAATTGTCATGGGAAAATATAGCTTATGAAGTTTATTTCATTTATTGCATTGCTCGATCGCTCCACTGAATTGTGTGCAAGGAAAATGGGCTGTCCCCTTCCAGGGAGACTCTTATACTCGTAAGCGCGCTTGTTATACTTTATTTCGGATAGAAAAGTTTATGGGCCGAGTGATGTGTATATTTGATTACAATAGTGAATTAAAGCAAGGCCTTCTTTTTCCACACGTAGTTTGGTAAATAATTCTAAATTTAAAAAACTTCACATTTGTTGTGTGGAAACCAAAGATAGCTAAGGGCCATGATGATAATATTTCGGCGAATATGGAAATAGCCTTAAGCCTAACCAGCTGTCAAATAAAATAAACAATTTTACAAGTTTGTGAATAATGTATGCTATTAGCAGCAATAACTAATAGCCTACAGTAATAATTAATGATGTTGAAATCGAATTATGAAATAAAAATCACATTGAATTATTATTAAAACCACTTTTATGTTTTACTTTATATTATGTAATACGCAAATAATTTGTAAGAATCCTTTAACACGTCCACATACTAATTCCAGTGCACCTTTCTGTACTTCACATATTCATGCCGTACACATTAACTAAGGTGATGCAATAAACTGAAAGTTCCCGGGGTTTAGCAGTTTTGTTTCTTGGACGTCAATCAGATTTCATACATTTGGTTCAACTGCCATAATGTTTGGTATGTTAGGCCATTTTGTGTATTAATTTTTTTTAAATCTGTACTTTTATATGGCTTTTCAGAAAAATTTGTAAATTTCTTCAATTCAGTATGATTTTTGATCCCTCTTTTGGAGATGAAAAAAAAATAATAATTTTAATGTTAATGCTAAATTAAGTTTTGGATTTTGTTTTTTTTTTTTTTGGAAAACAAATCCGTGGATGAAAAAATGATCGAATCGGATCGAGATAAAGCAGAGGTAGTGAGTAAAATCCATAGACTTTTAACAGGGTTTATCGCAATATACTATTTTAATGTTTCCATGTACTATATTAGGTGACTTTTTGTAACGCTGACCAAATGTAGCCGTGGTAGAATAAGGCCAAAATGACACAGTTTCGAATAAGACAAAAATATGATTAGCTTGCTTAGACCAATTCTGAAAATCAGGATTTGGTGTCTGCATTTTGATATTGTCAAATTCATATATATGATCTGATTTATTATTATTATTATTGGCATTATTTTGTACCGCCGACTTTATTTGCAAATTTGGAAAAAAATGACCTAGCTTTCCTGTTCTCGCCGTTTTTTTTTATAAAAATGCAACGTTATTATGAAAACACGTTTACAAATGATTCATTGAAGGTATTGCTCCTCCCTTGCTACTACTTTTTTCCATCTTTCTGCCAAAGCTTGAAATCCGTCACCGTAAAATTGTTTATCTTTTGAGGCTGTCTATGAATCTAGCCATTCTTTGATGTCGTCATATGAGTGGAACTGCTGGTCAGCCACACCGTGTGCCATCGAACGGAACAAGTGGTAACCAGACTTCCCATTTCAGCGTCTCCGGGTAGGTTTTAACGGGCTTGGTCACGTGAGGCCGAGCGCTAATATTCAGAAAAAAAAAAACACTTTTTCCTGCCTCTCCGTGTATTGTGAGTGTTACTCGCGCAGACCTCGACTCAATCGCATTAACTGAAGTCGATACCGATCCCCAGTGATGGTTTCGCTTGGTTTCACCATCTCGTAATAAATAACAGTGACCTAGTGCCACCAAATACAGCACATAACCTTCGCAGCGTGAATATTCGGCCGAGACGACAACGTAGAAGCATGACCGGATAGCTGGCATAACTTTCTTTTCTTCGGATTGCTGTAATGAATTCATTTTTCATCACTCGTTGCAATACGATGAAGAAGACCCTTCCTTGTTTGTTACTAAAGCAGTTGTTCACGGGTGAAAAAACGACGCTCAACGTACCTTGGCTTCAACTCATAAGATACACAAATTCCTTGCTTTTGAATTATTCCCTACGCAATTGTTTGGAAATGGTATGGCTGGTAACTCCTAATATTGAAGCAATCTCTGCCTGCGTTTGACATGGATCCTCATTAAGCAATGCCGTCAATGCAGTGTCTTCGAAAGTTTTTCGTTTTCCTTCACGGAAACGGTCATCAACATCAAAATCAGCGTCTTTAAAGCGACGAAATTAATCTTGACACGTTGTTTGACTTAAAGCAGCATCTCCGAAAACGCTTTGAAGCTTTCGATGAGCTTCAGCTGCCGTTTTTTTCGATTGAAAGAAGGAAATCAATATTTTCCGCAAATGACGATTATTTGGCACAAAATCATACATATTCACACAACCAAAAAATACGACTTAAAGAGAAAAATCACTATTGTGTGGATGCACGTTTACCACATGCCTAAGCTTGGCTTATGATGTTTAGCTTTCACTTGCAGCAGGCGCCATCTATTGGCAAACAGCGGAAACTTAGTTGCGTACTCATATATTCATGATGCTACAGATTCTGACAAATTTGAAAAATTTTGTAGTGAAACATAGCTGTGTAGCTCTATGGCAATTTTGGACAAATGTGGTTTAATTTACTGTGAGTTCAGTTGGATACATTTTCGTTTCAATAGTAAACCAGTATAGAAATTTCAGTTCCATGAACTGACTTATATACACCGTCAACCAACATCATTTTGCGTTGGTGCAAAAATGTGACGGGCCCCAGAATAGCAAAATTCTTTAGAAAATTCTTTTTCATTCGCAGAACCAAAAAGTTACGCATCTAGGAATATGTATGAAAAATTACGTATTTTGTATGGGAGTTACCTGATAGTGGACGTAGTTATGCGGTTATTTTTTTCTTTTTTTTAATTTCATTAAGCGTGCAATGCAAAGAATGCAATAAAAATGCCAAAAATGTGAGCAACTGCATCATATGAGTTAAGAGTTGGTGTGGAAAAATTAAATTTCAATAAATCGGCCAATTTGTATGAGAGGTATCTGAAGGGGTGTGGCAATGGCTTTCGTTTTTATGTCCAGAATTTATTTCCCCAAACGCATAACGTGTGCAAATTTTACTGAATTCAGTACAACTAACAGAAAGATATGAGACTAAAAAAACAACGGGTTAAATCGGTAATTTGTATGAGACATACAAGAAGGGATGCGGTCAATCTTTTTCAAGGCTTATAGAATTGTAAGTCAATATATTGAACAGGAACGTAGGCTACTTCAGCCTACCGACTACAAATTACAGAAGAATGATCGATTTTCTGAAATTCGGTCAATCTGTATGGAAGCAACAAGAAAAAGAGGCCTAACATTGACAAATACTCAGTGTGTACAAAGTTTGACTAAATATTGTGTGTAAGAGAGAAGAATCTAAGAATGGGTTGAATGAGTGGTATACATGGAGGGTTGCAGTCAGTCAGACAATTTTTTTAAATTGTCTCAAGCATTACAAACTAATGCGATGAACAAAAATGAAACAAAATGACAAACGAAAAATGACTACAAATTACGGAGGAATGATCGATTTTGTGAAATTCGGTCTATCTGTATGGGAGCAACAAGAAAAAGAGGCCTAACATTGACAAATTCTTAGTGTGTACCAAATTTTGACTAAATATTGTGTGTAAGAGAGAAGAATCTAAGAATGGGTTGAATGGGTGGTATACATGGAGGGGTGTGGTTAGTCAGACAATTTTTTCAAATTGTCTCAAGCATTATAAACTAATGCGATAAACAAAAATGAAAGTTTACTAATGTGCAGTTACAGTCGAAATATCGAAAATTTTGTTAATTTGTATGGGAGATTTCAACAGGGTGGATCAATATAGACCATTTACAATTTCCGCCTACTATCTTGTAAAATGTTAGGCTGTTCCAAGTTTTGGTAAGTTTAGTAGAGATTCCAACTGCATTTGTGTCCATCAGCCAGCCGAGACGTGCCTCAAACGTTTTAAGGACTCATGAAACACATTTATTCAAAATATACATTAGATGCTTTTGTCAGGATCTTACATTTTTGACTGTATCAAATGATCCACACTTTCATTTTTTCGATTGAATATATAAAAGGTATCATATAGTGCACCTTTTTCTAATGTTATAGTTTTTCTGTAGTTTATAGAACTATTCTCTAATAGAAAATAAAAATTATTTTCAAACTTATGTTCAAACTATACTTCTAATGGAAACGAATTTTTTCACTTTCCTTCGAACGAACACATCGATTTTGGCATTTAAATATGCTTTTCTGTCAATACGAGACGTGTCAGTTTTAATTCTTAGTGGGTTTTAGAGAGGTTCCATTAATTAACATCAATTATAATAGTCTTTCCTGCCAGTCCTCAAGTTGTCGGGTGTCTAGCCAAAATTGATGATTCAATAAAACCTGATGATTTCAAAAGAATACCGAATTTGTTAATCTCCGAATTCCATAAAGGAAATATGACCTTATTTATTAAATTGAACACCGTTTATGCTTCTTTATATTTCGACAAATAAGCGAGAAAAAATTTATGCTTTTTTTTGGGGAGAAAATATATCTTTTAACATACGAAACTATTACATTAAAATATTTGTTTATTATTTTATTTATATATATCATTATATTTTATTTAAATATTTTTATTATATATAATATTTTTAATATAACGAAGAAACGGCATATATGTGACCACGAAATGAAAATTGTCATATTTTGTGTGTTAAAACTCATAATACCGTCACTGTTGTATTTCAAAAGACAATATTAAATTCTCTTTTCCTGATATGGAAGAAAGAGTCACTTCAACTTTAATCCAAATTTTGCACGCGAGACTAGATGATGAAAGAAACTTCTCAGTTAAGTTCAATTGGAATAATATATAGATATGCATATGAATGCATTTTTCAGGAAAAGATCATTGTCTTGAAGCTTTAATATACAGGGTTACCTATTTATTTCAAAACCGTCGGTATGGCAAGGCTGTCATCAAGGCTGTATAAATACCTGTCATCTAAAGTGTTATTTATTTAGTAAAAGGTTTGTCAAAAATAACCGTTACTTTCAATTTTTTCAAAAAGTATTTTTTTATTCATCGACAACTATCTTGTCTCCTTCAAAGTAATCCCCCTCAGGTATAATAAACTTATGCCAGCGTTTTTCAATCGAAACACTTCTAAAACGCGCTTTTTGGTATCGCCAACAGTTCCTGTTTCGATTTTTCTTTTATCCCCTCAATCGTAGCAAAATGCTTTCCTTTCATCGATGTCTTCAGTTTTGGGAAGAGGAAAAAGTCTTGGCCTCCGCTGAATACGGTGAATACGGTGGTTAAGGCATGATTGCGATTTTGTTTTTGGCCAAAAACTCACGCACATGCATCGATGTGTGAGATGGTGCAAAATCCATGATTGATTTTTCCACAATTCTGTGCGTTTCTGACGAATTGCTTCGCGCAAACGGCGCATAACTTCAAGGTAGTATTCCTTATTGACCGTACGACCTTGTGGCAAGAATTTATGATGCACCACACCATTGCAATCAAAGAAAACAGTGAGCAAAACCTTCATATTTGACCAAACTTCACGTGCTTTTTTTGATCTTGGCTCTCCTGGACTCTTCCATTGGAACGGTTGGGCTTTGGTTTCGATGTCATAGCCATACACCCATGATTCGTCACCACGATGACGATGTTCAACAGCTCCTGAGCGATGTCCATGCGACGTTGTTTTTGCTCAAAATTTAGCAATTTTGGAACAATCTTTGTTGCCGCACGTTTCATGCCTAAAACATCCGTAAAAATTGCTTGGCATGAGCCGAACGATATGCCAACATCATCGGCAACCTCTCTAATAGTGATTCTACGATTACCCAAAATCATTTTCTTCACTGCTTCAATGTTTTCATCGTTTGTTGACGTGCTCGGGCGACCACGACGAGCATCGTCATTGACATTTTCTCGGCCTTCCTTAAACCGGTTATACCACAATTGAACTCGTGTTCTCCTCATAGTAGACTCGCCAAACGCCATAGTCAACATTTCAAATGTCCTTGCACATTTAGTTTCATTTTTTACACAAAGCTTAATACAGTTTCTTTGATCCATTTTTTCGAATAGTGAAAAATCGAAGAGCACACCAAAACACGACTAACCTTTTTATCTGTCATAAACAAACTGACAATCCAAAATGGCTGATATTGTCAACATATGTATATAACAGACATGTGTACCAACATAATAGAAAAAAAAATGCGAAAATCGAACATACGTAACTGACGAAATTTGAAAATAACGGTTATTTTTTGATCAATAGGATGAGTGTCAGTTAATTAACGTCATTCATTAATTCCATTAAATAACTTCAGTTATAATAGTCAATTTGAATTGGTGATTTCATAAAGTCGCGATCGACTCAATCATTATTTTAATGGACTGCTTCAATTTTAACAAGTTCCTCGGTTTCGTTCTATGCACCTCTTACTCGAAACAGCTCCATTAAAAAAGGCTGGTGCAGTCAGATCAGATGACCTTTGGGGTCATATATATATTCTTGCTTGTTGCTGTTAAATTTAATTAATTCTCCCGCCAGTCAAACTTTAGACGACATTCATTTCTAATGCCAAATCCCGCTATTACTTCCAACATTGCTATCATAACTTTCGTGCAGTATGACATACATTTGCCATTGAAAATATGAGTTTGATTTCAAATCGATTGAACCGACGCTGATAAACCCAGAGATCTTTTATGACTTTCTTTATGAAAATAGATATCAAATAGAAAATGTAAATTTTGTTTGTCGTTTCATTTAAAGTCATATGACACACTTACTTCGTTTCCTCTTTTTTTTTTTTTGTTTTTTGTCTTTTTTTTTTAATAGGTTTTTTTTGCTTTTCTATTTTTGGGGTCAATAAGTTAACAATTCCATATCAAATGATAACAAAGCCAAGTACAACATCGGCGACAACAACAGTCAAGGCATGAAATGGATTCAAATGCAACTTTTGGGATTTGCCCAACCCAAAAGAGGAGACACCACACAAGACAGCAAAATAGAAAACATGGATGAAAAATTCCCATTGTTTTGGATGGGGAGAGACAGTGAAAGAGTCGACAGTGACAGCAACATTGTAAGGGTTTTCCCTACACTATTGATAACCAACCACCTCCCTCCGTCTAGGTGTTTTACACTTCACACAGTCCGGCCACAACTTTAGCCAGAATATGGTTAATGTTAAAACAATAACTTTCGTTGCCAGATTTGGCCAAAAGACCACAAAATCAACAGCGTGAGAGACAGTTAGAGGGGTGGGGAAGGAAACCTGGAACAATTCTTTACAATGCATAACTAAAACAACAACGACAGAAATGTTGCCTCGTACCGAGACATCTAATTCAAATTCAATGCTTTTGTCGAATCTAACAGAAAAGGCAAGTGTCACACAAACTGTTAAGCATGAAATTGAAAACAAAAGAAAGAAAATCTCAAAACGTTTTCTATTGATTGCACAAAATCGAAGAAGAAAAAAAAAAAAAAAATAACACACAAAGGAAAAGAAAGACACCCGAACCAGTCATTTCTTCATTCATTCATATTTGTATGTCAGCTCTGTACGTAAACTCGCCATTGTCTTCGTAGGTCTAATAAGTGACTGCAATGAATGCTCGATGAATTCTAAATGAGTTATGATAATTCCTATAAAATTTCTTGGATCTTTCATTTATTTTCTTTTGGACATTAGAATTTAACCTCAATTTCTGAGGTGGAGTATTTCACAGTCAACCAGCCAACCATGTTTGCAAACATATGGAGGAATTATGAAGTTCTGCTATCTTATTCGTATTCATATTATTGATGTATGTCAGGCTGGCTGGAAATGTGCATGTGTGTGTGTGAACTTCCTGTATTGGGAATCTTTTTTTTTTGGACTCATACAAATTTCTTTTTTTATTTGCTATATAATGTGACTGAGAAAAAAAAAACAATAATATGGAAAGTGGTTGAATTGCCGAAAAAGAACAAAATTATACGTTATTTTTTCGAGTGATTAGTAATCAAAAATTCAATAGGAAAGCACCAACAACAACAACGATCACTCACTATCAATTCGATTGAAATATGATCAATTCATTTAGCCACTTACCATCCATGTTAATAAAAATGGATAGCTTAAAGCTTAAAGCCAGAAAATTTGCACTGTGCGCTACAAGCATGGGAAAAAACAGAACATTTTTACGTGATGAACTCAAAAATGTCGTAGATTTATTAAAATCACGCCAAACATTTGCATTTAAACTATTTCGGTTTATTTTTATAAAGGGTGTCCCAACAAGAACGCAAGATTTA
>JAHXMU010000648.1:37761-54782 GCA_019455685.1 Philornis downsi | reverse complement strand
AACAATAAATCAGTGATTACTGCACGACGTTTGTATCGGCATGAACACGGTTTACACGATTTAAGTGAAGTTTCAAGCGCCAATGTGATACGAAAATGGATCAGAATGTTCGAAACAACCGGCTCAACAGTACCAATTACGGTTCGTGGTCGCCCAGTTTCTGCAAGATCAGCCGACATTGTGGAGCGTGTTCGTGTTTCAGTTCACGACGGTTAGAGCGAACAATTATTGCAACATGCTAGCAGACTTTTTGGTGCCAGCTTTGCAAGAACTTCAAGGCAATACCTCGAGCATGTGGTTTCAACTGGATGGGGCCACATGTCATACGGCTAGGGTATCCATAGAGCAGCTGAAAAATGTTTTTCCTGGAAAACTCATTTCGAAAAGGGGGGATATTGAATGGCCCCCACGTAGCCCCGATCTCTCTCCATGCGATTATTTTCTATGGGGCTACCTCAAATCGGTAGTCTACGAGAATAATCCGACCAATTTAGAGCAGTTGAAGAGGAACATTATTCAGGAAAGTAACAAAATACCGAGAACAACTTTTCAATGAGTTTTCCAAAATTTGCGACTTCGGTTCCAAGAGTGTCAAGCAGCCGAGGGAAGCCATTTGGACAACATTATTTTTAAGTCTTAAAAATTCCCATGCTTATACTATTTAAAAATACAAATATATTTGTTTTATGTTTTGTAGTTTTTTTTTAATTGAATATTTAAACCGCCAACACCCTTATGGCCCACCCTGTATATGTACGTTATGTCAAAAAAGTACCAGCAGTTGACCAACACTGCGATAATCGAAGAAAGCAGTCAGCTTTATATTGACCTTTGATCGACTTTGATGTAAATTGTTTGACTTCAGCGCAGATGGAAGACACAGAAGTTTGATAACTGATTTGAGTGTCAAACTCATAATGCATTGAATGAAATTCGGTTTGGAATTGATAAGTTCTAGTACGTCTTCAAGCACTCTTCCACCATTGAATTTTTAAAGAAAATTCAAATCTTCCGAAACTAATCAAGCGTGAATGCCCAAAACAACCGTGTAAAATAGCATGAATTGATTAGTGAAAACAGAAATTTTAAAGGTTATCTCTCCTAAATGTAAATAATGATTTCCTATCATCATTTTTTCCACTTTATCGAAGTTAACTTAAATTGAAAATGTTGATGACCAATCAGAATGAGGTAAATCCTCCACCATATGTCGAACGTTTTTGAACGCATTATGTTCTTCATATGAAATAAGATTTTCATAAAGTCGACACGACGGCATACGAAATTTGCAGCATAAACTTTGAGACAAATTCGATGGTCGAATTTTGATTCATTGTAAAAATCGCAAAACACACTTGCAATGAATTGCTAAGATTGCACTGTGAACAAACTAGATGGCAAAACAAGCCAAAACTCCGCTTCAGAGTAGAGTATAGTTATATCATCTTAGCGATAGAAAGACTGTCTGTAAGAAAACTTTTTAGGTGATCAATTACAGACGTATTACTCATCATCGTAATCAGTATATCCACGTTACTTTGAAGAATACGATAGAGGTTGCATCGCATGTGCTTAAGGGCTGACATTCGACAAATAAAAGGTGTCCCAACAAGACCGCAAGTTTTAAATTTGGCACCATTCGAAGTGTCTTCGTTTGACATTTGAACAATTGTTATTGTTTGCTAGTAGAAGGTACGATATTAGTAAAAATGGAGCGCTACACGAACGAACAACGCATTCTCATTGTAAAATTGTTTTACCAAAATGGTGAAAGTTTTGCGGCTACAGTTCGCAAATTGCGATCAAATTGGGGTCACAATAATGCTCCAAAAGAGTCAACTGTAAAGAGATTAATGGATAAATTTGCCAAAACTGGGTCTGTTAGTGATGTGAAGACAACAACGCGCCTTCGACCAGGTCGATCGACCGAAAATGTCGCAGCTGTACGTGATGAAGTCGCTCAAACTCCTAAGAATCATTGGACCTTTTTTTTATGAAAATGAGGCATGTCAAGTGCAAACAGTCAATGGTGTTCGGTATCGTGAAATGATAACCAAATATTTCGTGCCTAGAATTGAAGAAATGAATGTGAAGGGCATGTGGTTTCAACAAGACGACGCCACATGTCATACAGCTAGAGAAACAATTCAACTGCTGCATCAGTCATTTCCCGGTCGTGTAATTTCGCGTTTTGGAGACCAGGATTGGCCGCCTAGATCTTGCGATTTAATACTATTAGACTTTTTCTTTGGGGTTTTTTTTGAAGTCGATGGTTTACGCGAATAAGCCGACGGCGACTCAAGTCTTAAAAGAGGATTATGGACGCTGCATTAATGAAATACTGCAGCATTTATGCAAAACAGTCATTGAAAATTTCATTAAAAGATCGCGTGTGTGCCAGCAAAGCCGCGGCGGGCATCTGCCCAATGTGTTGTTCCATACATAACCTCATTCTGTCTACTTTACAATATAATAAAGTTTCACAATTTTTTTTAAATATATGTGTTTTATTTAAAATTTAAATTGGGACACCCTTTAGATATCTCAAATTCATAGGCAGGTAAAGTTAGAAATTTTGTAGAGTCAAAACAGAGGAAATAAACCTTCTCCTATAAGCACTGAATTTACTTCCAGAAAAATACTATTTTCACTATTTTTTATCAAGTAATTTATTTATGATTTATTCGTCGACTTGAGGCTGATTATATTAGTACTATATTGCAAATATGCATTTTCACTAAAAAGGAACAAATTGTAATTATTTATGAGTAGACCAGATTTTTGCCACGCTCACTTCTCTGGTGATCAGTCAGGAGTTCATTGTGGCGTGCAGGTGTCACAATTGAGACAAATCGATCAAATAGTGAAACAATTCTTCATATAGAGTCATCAATTTAATGGTTTCAAAAACCACCGGTCTGGCAAGGCTGTCAGCTGTTAAATACCCGCCATCTGAAGTTTTATTTATTTACTGAAAGATTTGTCATTTACGAATATGGATCGTTTAACAACTAAAGAATGCGTTTAAACGTGGGCTGTCAATCGAACAGGATTTTCTTCAGCGAAGAAGCTCTTTTCTTACTGGGTGATTACGTCAACAAGCAAAAATGGCGCATATGCGGCTCAAATAACCCTAAAGTGATTGTGGAAAAGCCATTGCATCCGGAAAAAGTGACTGAAAATGAAAAATGTCTAAAAAAAAAAGAAAACTGAAAATGACGCTGGAGGGACTTCAAAAGAATTCATTGCTGCAATTAATACAGAGGCGGCCATTTAAATGGCATTGTATTTCGTACAATCATTACAATCAAGGTCCAAACATTATAATGAAACAAAAGTTTCATCGAAATTATAGATTTATGAATGTTTTATTTAACTTTACATTTGAAACCGAAAAATGAATAACCTAATACATTGGCTAAAATCAACTTTTAAAAAATAGTCCCTTTTCAGAACTAATATTTATGCAATTTTACCATTTGCCACAGGAAAAATTAAATAAATTGGTGTAATAATTATGTGTGAAAATAAATCGTTTTTGACACGCCCACTTACCAGTTGTTGGGTTGGTACATCGCTGATGGTACAAACTGATATAGAATGAAACAACATCCTCAGACGAAGACAAACTTTCTTGCGTAAAGAAATTTGTTATACATTTTCGATATATTCCTAAATTTTATTCGTTAAAAAATATCCATACGTTGTTATGGGAAAATATTTCAATGGATATTTCATTGGAAGAAGATTTACTTCAGTATATTTTACATGATAAGGACACGTTTTCACCATGATCACCTATCTTGGATTAAATCGCATTATCGTCCGTCACGCTGTGGGCCATAATCCACAATTACGGATGCATAAGATTCGACTTTTGGTGCTTGTTCAACTTTGCGCTTTATGTTTAACTTTCAGCAAGACAACATGAAATGATCTTAATTTTCGATCAAGGTCCATTTCAGATTATTTAAGAGTTAATTTTCATTCATCAAACACAATTTTGTAAGGAGTGATTGCTTTTGTTCAATCTGGTGCAGTTTTTAAGAAATAGCATATTTAAAAACTCTTATTATATTTTAATACCGAACAAAGGGAGTTTTTTCCAACACACTTTGAGTCGCTAAATATTACAATAATTTTCTGTTCTGGATGCGGATGCGTAAACTGGCCTAACAAGTGTAACTATTTTGAATCTATCCTTAACAACAGCCCGCTGCATTATTTCAATGTTTGTTATTTAGTCCTAGCTCGGAAACTACAGAAGTGAAAAACCTAAAATCTATTTTACTCGATTCGTTGTTTACAAGACACGTTGTTGACAATTTGTCGTCCTTGATTTTCTTAAATTTGTAATTCTCTAAACTTTTAGAAACGGAGACAAAAAAATTCATTCAGCTAACTTTAAAACCACCAGCCCATTTACCGAATCTAGTTGCGGAACAAGAGGCTGGCTACGTCGGTATGAAACTGAAGTGCTTTGCTTAAGTAACCGGTGAACTAATGTTGATACATTTTGGTTACATGTTGATTGATATTCTGCTCACACATCATATTTCATTCACAATGTAATAGTTGCTTTATTTCAGTTTTTTCATATTTTTTTATATTTTCTGTCTTGAATCAAACTCTTGTCAATTCTGTCTTGTCAATAATTGTTTTTACTTTTTTTGTTTCCCTGTTCCCCTGTCATTATTTGTTCCCATTTGCCCATCACTTTCGTTTGTTCCAGAGGCATTCGTTAGAGAAGATATGTTTAATAGCTTTACTTTAGAAATTTCTTCGAGTACGAAATAGGAAAGTAGGGACCGAAATTTTAATGAAATTTTGTTATGGTTTTTGATTATATCTTCACTTGAAAGTATTTGGATGTATCATTCAGCACCCCAAAAATGTAACACTCAAAAGGAAACATTGAAGGTACCAAGTATGTTTTGACGAATGAGTTACAATCATAACTTACCTGGTACCGTCCATATAAGTTATCACATTTTCGAAGGTTTACATTTTCCGTTCAGTATTCACCCGGAAGAATTAAGGGTGTGTCATTCAGCACCCCAAAAAATATAACATTCAATACGAAACGTCTAAGGTACCAAGCATTTTTCGACCAAATGCGTACCTTACCTTGTATCTTCTATATAAGTTATTAAATTTTTTTATTTTAATAAATTTAAATTTAGCCAAATTTGTTAAACATTAAGGGTTTCTCAAAGTATGTTCTAGAAATAAAAAATGTCATATACTTTGGGATATCTCACATAAAAAATTGTTCGAAATTCTGTGTTTTCCCTTCAACTTCTAATTAGACGATTGCATCAACCTATTTTTTTTTTGCTTTTACATTGGTTTATAATGTCTAATGTTCCATTTTGGTTCCTTCCATACACATTTCTAGCTTCACATCTTTCAAGCAATTTCACTTGAAATTTGATTGAAATTTGGCAAACATCATGCGTTTGCCAAACTTAGTTCTAAGATTAAGAATGTACTGCATTGTCACTTCCTTTCGGATTCGGCCCATTTAATACTTATATGATATCTTGATATCTTTCAAGTAGTTGCACTAAATTCAGACAAATTTGATAGACTTCAAGAGTTTGCTACGACTCTACTGGCGACTTCCTTAAAATTGATTGACGTTCCTGAAAACAGCCTGTAAAACCTAAATCTCGGATTGCAGCAATCTAAGGTTTTTTCCATTGTATTGCTTTATAACGCTTTAGAAAAATTTGAAAAAAATAAATTGACAGATAAATGACGCCCTTTTTGATACCTTCTATGCAAATGACCGATTTAATTAATGTATTCTTAGTTTCACATCTTTCAAACAGTTGTTGACACAGATCGTGCTTGTGATAAATTTAGTTCTGAAAATAAATGTGGGCTAAGCTGCTTATTCGGGGGTACCTTCCACGCAAATTGACCTGTATAAATATGGTATTTATATTTATATTTATTACCAAACTTTATGTTTAAAATGAATTTGAAAAAGTTCAATGAACGTACCTAATGTAGCATTAAACCAAATTGTTCACATTGCCTCTTTTGCCCAAACTTAGTTTCAATCATTAATTAGATAAATGTAAGATAATATTTAACGAATGCCACAAAGTTACACTTGCGAGTGCCATAAAATGAAATCAAAAATCTGTTTCGCTGTACAGCTCAAGCGGTAAGCATTAGAGTTTCCTCAAATAAACTTACCATGAATTGAAATTAGTTTCTTAATTTCTTTTATTTCCAAACTACCACCAAATAATTTCTCACATCTTTTAAGAAATTATCTGATTAAAGGTACCATAACATTCACCAGCAGATCGACTTGACTTCCCAAAATATAGTTCACAAACTAGTCTACAAAATTTCCTACAGCGTCCAGTGTCGATAATCACAGCAAATTAATTACATCAATAACAACAACACTTCATTTGGCTTATCTGCATTTATTCACTCTTTTTCTACTTATATTCGTAGTCCATCTTCTTCTGCTTGTATGCATGACCAATTTATCGAATTTCAATTTCATCCTATAATTCTTAATTCATAGACTGCAGTAACTTTAATTTTTGTTAGTTGCGCTAAATTAGAATGCTTGGTAAAATATGGAAAATGGACGGAATAAACTCGCTATTATCTAATTATAAATTACTTAATTCAGCCCATATTTTCCTAGATTTATATCTTTAATTTAATTTATGTAATTAAATAACATTTTAAGCGGCAGTGGATTATAAGTAAATTATAATAACTAAATTATAATTTTGCTTCATTTATAACGCATTAATTCATAAAATTAAGTGCGCAACTAAGTTTTCGCGGATTTTTTTTATATAAAAATTAACTTTTTGATGAAAATATGTCTACAAATGTTTCATTGAAAGTATACCCTATCGCTAGCTACTACTTTTTTCCATGTTTCTGGCAATACTCGAATTTCATCACGGTAAAACTGTCCGTCTTTTGAGGCTACCCACGAATCTAGGCAGTCCTTGATGCCATCATATGAATGGTACTGCTGATCAGCCACACCGTGTGTCATCGAATGGTAAAAGTGACCGCGGACGGAAGGCACAATATCTAGAGAATATGGCGAACGAGATAAGACTTCCCATTTCAGCGTTTCCAGGTAGGTTTTAAGGGGCTTGGCCTACTGAGGCCGAGCGTTGTCATGCTGAAGAATCACTTTTTTGCGCCTCTCCGCGTATATAGGTAGTTAGCAGAGCTCGGCTAAATCGCATTAACTGAAGTCGATACCGATCACCTAAGATGGTTTCGCTTTCGTTTCAACAGTTCGTAATAAATAACACCGACCTGGCCTCTCCAAATGGAGAGTATGACTTTTGCAGCGTAAATATTCGGCCGAGGCGACGACATGGAAGCGTGACCGGACAGTCCTATAACTTTCTTTTCTATGGATTGCTGTAATGAACCCATTTTTCATCACCCGTTACAATACGATGAAGAAAATTCTTCATTTTTTGTCGCTGAATCAGCATGCAATAGCTTGGAAATGGCTTGACGGGTAACTAATATTGAAGCAAGCTCTGCCTGCGTTTGACACTGATCCCCATTAAGAAATGCCATCAATTCAGTGCCTTCGAAGGTTTTTCGTCTTTCTTCACGCAAACGGTCGCTAACATCAAAATCACCGTCTTTTTAAGGGACGGAACCAATCTCGACACGTTGTTTTATTTAAACGTTTTAAAGCTCACGATCTTCGATCTTTCTTCGATTGAAAGAAGAAAATCAATACTTCCCGCATATGACGATCACACAATCAAAAAAATGTGACGGCAAAAGAAAATCACTATTGTGTCGAGGCGGTATGTTTATCATATGCCTAAGCTTAGCTCATGGTATTTAGGTAATGGCTGAATCGAGTAGCACTTACAGTTGGCGCCACCTATTGGCAAACAGCGGGAACTAAGTTTATATTTATTTATATTTGTTGATAAGAACTTATCGATTTATCACGCCTCTCCAGGCTCTCCGCACGCTTTTGCACCAATGCGAAATTATGTAGAGTGAATGTAAGTCAGTTTATCTGACTCACATTTCTGTTCTGATTTTGTCTTATGGCAATACGAGTTATCTCTCAGATAACGAGTATTTCCGAATAATACACAAAATGTTTGATTTTTGTTTAGTAAATTTAATATTTTGCCTCACTGTTAAAGGCCACTAACTAAGACTAAGTGTGGATTTGAAATTGCCGTTAAGAACAACATTTTATTTGTTGTTAATTTTGAAGGAGCGCTCATTAAGGACCCAAAAAGACCGTGAAATATTCAACCACTGGCGAGAGAGGTACAGAGGAAAGAGGTATTTCCTTAACATTGTACAAATAGACATACGTATCTTCTTCATAATTTGTGTTCTTGTGCACGACACACTATTATGTTATTTCTTTTTCTTATTAAAATGTCTGTGGCCGCTGTTTGTTTTTTGCATTTTAATTAATTTTTGCATTAAAACGAAGATTTCATCAGAATTAGTACTTTTTTCTATTTAAAATACCCATCGTTGACTGGGAGTTTAGGAATAGAACAAAGAATTTATGCTTGGGGTCTAGCGATGTACGGCGATATTCTCTTTGTTCTTTAAAACAGTTTATTTTATTTTGGGAATATGAGGTTATTATGAAATATTTGTAATTTTTGTGTGTCTTTGTGGGCTTTTTTTTTATATATTTTGTTATTATTGCCTTCTATACACTCATAATTTGTGTTTAGTTTTCTAGTGTTCATTAAGAAATCATCATCATCATCATCATCACATTTATTTGGTTGGTTTGTTGGCGGTTTTATTTCGAATTTTTGATTTGTTTTGTTTGGTTTCTTTTCGGTGGGATACGATTTGAATATGAATTCAGATCAATGAACGACCTTATGACGTCTTTAACAAAATGATGTTGTTTATCTTCTTAGCATATTTAATAAAATTAATTACAAAATATTTTTCTTGAACATGTTTCGATATAAATTGTATGATTTGTGTTTACACATAATGTGTGTAGTGAAAAGACTTGTTATTCCTAGGCTTCATGGATGTTTTGTGGGCGTTGCTTTGTATTTTGGAGGTTTCACTACAATTAAAAGACATGGCTCGGTTTGGGAGATAATTTTATAATTCATTTATTTTACAGATTATATTCATGTATAAATAAATGTATCCACTTTTTTATACGAGTAGGCATGAATTAAACAGCATGTTGAAAGATTGAAGTCTTTGATAAATAATGAAGCTGTTCAAACTAAATTAAATTATATTCAAGAATACTTCAATTTGGCAATCAATAGACACATATTTTTGCTATTATGAATCCCATACGTTCTCATAACAAAACTTATAATCTAGAGGTGTCTTTACTATAACGAAGTATAAAAATATTAACAAATGTACGTCTATAAAATATGACAAAAATCTTAACAGATAGAACTTGCTGGCCTTCTAAACCATGTGGGCAGGCTTGAATAAAAATAGATATTTTGATAACACAACTGAAAAGTACTTTTCTACAATTTTCTTGCTTGCGCGCTTTAGCCATCACTTAAAAATATTTCAGCCCAATATATGTGAATTAATTAATTGACCATTTAAACAATTTATTCTATTAAATTATTATTATCATTCTATTATTTATACTATTTAAAATCCCCGGTTGTGATCTTATAAAAAATATTCGGTTATGCCAACTTTTAAGAAGCTTTATGGAGATTCACCGCAATCATCATCAATCATTAAACCAATTTATTCTATTAAATTATTATTATTATTCTATTATTTATACTATTTAAAATCCCCGGTAATGATCTTGCAAAATATTCGGTAATGCCAACTTTTAAGAAGCTTTATGGAGATTCACCGCAATTACCGTGCAATAAAACACTTTTGGTCTAAAGGTGGTAGCTGCCTCAAAAGCTTCTTTGAAGCGTTTAAAGTACAAAATAGCTTCTAATCAAATGTGTTTCGATCTTTGTACGACAATTGGGTGAAGTCTGTCAGTCTAGTTGACTGGCTTGTAGACATGATATCTGTAATTAACTCTACGAAACTTCCTGAAACTTTGCTTGGCCTAAAATTTTGCAATATTATAGCTGAAGGTCCTAAATGAGTCGTCTCAACTCACCCCTTCATCTATCTGCCATATTCTTATACATATTAAGCAATTTTCTAAAATTTAATTTTTTTATAATTTATAATTAGTGGACTACAATAACATAGAACTTTGTCCAATGTTGGTTTATAACGGTAAGTAAAACTTGCTACACTGAATACAAATCCAATCCTTACTTTGATAAACTAAGTTCTGAGAATGAAAATGGATTGCATTGTCTCTGATGCCTATTCTGGTATCTTTCATACAAGTAGACCGAATTATCCAAATTTTATTTTTACGCTCTAATATCTAATTGGAAGATTGCATTATATTACAAAGTTCGCTAAAATGCAAAAAAAAAAAAACAAAATCGATGCACTTTCTGATATTTTTATGTCTGGATGCATATCTTTCATTGAATTCCTCAGACTTTTAGTTAGCTTTGTGCTGCAAAAGAAATTTGTCTGAACTGCCATCTCACATAGAGATTGGCCTTTTTAACAAAAATCTATGGTTTCCTAATAATTTCTGAGCGAATACAAAAATGATTCCGAGAACATATTTTTCGCATTTTTGGCTTTAGATTTGGGAAGCAATTTGAGTAGTGAATATTTCCAATGTTTGCCGCCTTATTGCGATGTAAGAAGTACGGACTCAGTTTCTCTTCTTTGTGTTATGCAAAAAAATTTTTTGAAAATTGGTTAGCTTGCCCCGACTAATAGGTTTGGTCCATCTGGCCTCTCTATCAAGAATTTCTGTTTGACTTTAGGCTCCTGCTTGTAAAATCAGGTCGCGTTACCCGCTTCAATTTTTGAAGCTGGTAAACCCAACGTTTCTGTTTGTTAAGAAAACTATGAGCAACATGGACATATGCCTCTTTTCGAGCTTCACAGTTTCTTCATTTATTCAAGATCATTTTATAATATTCGTGATATTGCCACACGCATCGTTAATAAAAGGCCCGTATCGTTAATAAAAGGTGTTGTTAGCGAAACTAAAATTATATTTCTTTCACAGAAAAGGCGAACAAAAAATTTCATTTCATATAGATTGTTTCTAATAAATTGCCTAGAATACAAATATTACAGCTTAAAAATAACTAATCTGTAGGCACTGATGCCCTACAGGTAGAGCTATTTAAGGCCGTTGACGATGAGCTGATGAATTGCATGCATCAGCTTCTAAATACGATTTGGCTCGTGGAATGCAAGCCCGGTGATTGTAATTTGAGTGCACTATGTCCTGTGTTCGAAAAAGGTGATTCAAGTGTGTGAAACCTATCGCGGTATCAGTCTTTTACCCATTGCTTATAAGGTCCTTTTGAGTTTGATATGTGAAATATTAAGCCGATTTTAACTGAACTTGTTGGACCTTATTAGTGTGGCTTTAGACCTAGCAAATCAACAACTAACCAGATATTCACATTGCGGCAATTTCTGGGTACGATTCAAGAAAAACAATTCGACATGTACCATCTTTTCACCGATTATGAAGCTGCCTTCGATAGTCCGATACGGCAAAAACTGTATGAAGCCATGTCCGAGTTTGGAATTCCTACGAAGTTTATACATCTTTGTAGAATGACGCTGACTGGCACGAAGTCTTCCGTGAAACCTTAGTGAGCTTTTTCACACCAAACGAGTGCGACTGATTATGAAGCTGCCTTCGACAGGCCGACACGGCCAAAACTATATAAAGTTTATACATCTTCGTAAGATGACGCTGACTGACACGAAGTCTTCCGTAAAGATGGGCTGAAACCTTAGTGAATTTTTCCACACCAAACGGGTGCGACCTTTTCAACTTACTGTTGGAGCAGATTGCGAGGAAAGCTGCACTTAACACGACTGGCATCATCTTTAACAAAAGTTATATGTTACTCGCATATGTGGATGATATAGGCATTATTGGCAGAAAACTGTGAGATGTTACTGCAGTATTCTCAAGCATTGGGGAGGAGTCGGCAAGAATGGATCTAGCGGTAAACGAGAAACAAAGTTGTATGTTTCAACTAACGAAAGTTAAGCTCGCTAGGGACGCTGTGTAAACGTTGACAACTATAATTTTGGAGTGGTGGAAGAATTCATCTACATCGGATCCACTGTAAACAAAACGAATGATGTCAGCGTGGAGAGTTTTGCGTACTAACAGATATTGCTACTGGTTAAACAAGCGATTCTATGATAAAGCCTTCTCTCGACATACAAAAATTCAATTGTAACAGACGTTGATTTTACCCTTCATTTTGTAGGGCCCGGAATTCTGGGATAAATCAGTGCTGAGGGTTTTCGACAGAAATATACTACGGAAAATATATGGACCCATCATCGCTAATGGCGAGTATCAACGTCGCATGAGCAATGAATTGTATGAGCTATATGCCGACATCGACGTGGCCCAGCGTATCAATATACAGCGATTACGTGGATGGACCCAAATGCTCCAACACGAAAAGCTTTCGATAATGAATCCGAAGGGCGGCGGAAAAGAGGGCCACCACAATTTCATTGAAAAGACCAGGCTTTTGAGGTACTATTGAAACTTGTTGTGACAGAAGACAGAAGCGCTTGGAATTATTTTCTACGTACGGCGTATAATAGATAGGGATGTCTATTCTAGTCACCACTTAAGAAGAAGAAGATAAGTTGTTTCTCTACCTTAATATATTTCTATAACTATGTTCGCAATTAGATCGATTCCTCACAAGATTATGGGGGATGAGATAGTCCTTTCCAGCGTTTACAAATTTCAATCATGTACTGATTGCTTTTGAAATTGTTGGAAACTATTTGGAAAATGTAAATTGTTTATGTCGTTTTTTATGTTTTCGTTTCTAGGATGAGCATGTTTTGTTTCCCCCCTTAGAATCGATTTTACTAACTTGTGATATCCCAGGCCATAGTACTATGATTGACATACAAACTTATCGTGTCACAATCGAATTAGTTCCCCTATTTCAAGTTGAAATCTCTAGTATTTTTTGATAACCAAGCCCACAATTAGGGCGGTAACCTTAAAAAACAAAATGATCTTGGATTTCGATAGTTTTTCTCCTCTAGATTGATTATGCCAGGCTTTGAACTCAACTCTCTCCATATAAAAACAGACGCACGGACAAGCTTAAACCGGTATCGATTCAGATGAGTATTTCTGGTAGTTGCAAATGGAATAACATTAGTATATTCCCTGGCCAGCAGGTTAAGAGAAAATTCTTCAATACTCCCATTTAATGAGCTAAGGCATATTTCTATTGTGTGACAGTCTAATGGTCAGTTTTTTACCAACCTTGTCGGTTACTCGATAGAAGGGCGTGTGTTTCCGTATGCACACGTCCACTAACCTTGGCATCCTCGTAGGAAATAGACTAACTAAATTTCTGAATATTTGATCGAAATATGCAAAAACCGCATTCCAAAATATATAATTCAACATACATATAAATATAAATATAGACATACGAGTATATATGTATGTATCTCATTAATAAACAATAACATTTCGAAGAATTAGCGACAAAAGCTGTAGCAAATTTTGATTTTATACGATTTTTAATAGATTGCATAATCTTCAGCCAGATTAGGAGTGAAAATTGTGTCAAAAGGCTGGTATAAATTTGTATAAAATGTAGCATGAAATATATCAGCATATCAGTCAAATGGTTGAGAAAATATAAATTCCAATGCAGGGTTCTATCTGAGCCTATTTGTGTGGATAATAAAATTCAGAAATTATCTAAATTCATTTTTTGGCCTTTAATTCAAAGCTGGTTTTGTACTTCAGTTATGTTCGAGTTCGATTTCAACAATTTATTTATTTAAAGCAATATATTTTTATGTTTACTAGTTAAAATTTAGTTTTCTAATCTTTTAATGGGTTCACATTAGTTTTACGATTCTGCTCTATTAAATGTATCAAAAAGTTGACTTTATTAGCATAAGGCAAATTTTCTTTGTTGCTCAAAAAAGAATATATTTCTTCCTATTTCAATTATAATGCAGTGATGGGTTTTGTTGACCAAATTAGCTTCTCCTGTAAATGTATTTTATGGTCTACAAATGAGAAGGGTTTGGTACCATTGCAAATAAAATTGTTCATGTTTGCTACAGGTTCACATCTTTATTGTTTTTTAAGTAAAACTGACGTTTAAGCATTAAATTATTTCTGTCACGGTATGGAATTCGAAATTAATTCGTTAATGTTTAGGCTTTTCGGATAGTTGAAAGGAGTTAACAGCAAATTGCAAATAGTAAGTAATTTGGGGAAGATTCTAATATTTCAGATAGATTTTCTTATCTAAATTGTTAAACATATTATGTATAACTTTAAATCGTGTGACCAAAAAATAACCGTTATTTTCAATTTTTTCAAAAAGTATTTATTTATTCATCAATAACTATATTGTCCCTTTCAAAGTAATCCCCCTCAGATATACACTTATGCCAGCATTTTTTCCAATCCTCGAAACACTTCTGAAACGCGCTTTTTGGTATCGCCAACAGCCCCTGTTTCGATTTTTCTGTTATCTCCTCAATCGTAGCAAAACGCTTTCCTTTCATGGGAGTCTTCAGTTTTGGGAAGAGGAAAAAGTCTTGGCCCCCGCTGAACACGTTGAATATGGTGGTTGAGGCATGATTGCGGTTTTGCTTTTGGCCAAAAACTCACGCACAAGCATCGATGTGTGAGATGGTGCGTAAACATTGTGCAAAATCCATGATTGGTTTTTCTACAATTCTGTGCGTTTCTGACGAATTGCTTCGCGCAAACGGCGCATAACTTCAAAGTAGCATTCCTTATTGATGGTATGACCGTCAAGAGACCGGCAAGAATTCATGATGCGCCACGCTATTGCAATCGAAGAAAACAAAACCTTCACGTTTGACCGATCTTGACGTGCTTTTTTGATCTTTGATCTCTCCTGGACTCTTCCATTGGGACGATTGGGCTTTGGTTTCGATGTCATAGCCATACACCCATGATTCGTCACCAGTTATGACCTTTTTGGGGAAGTCTGACGACGTTCAACAGCTCCAGAGTGATTCCCATGCGACGTTGTTTTTGCTCAAAATTTCGCAATTTTGTAACAATCTGCGCGTTTTATGCCTAAAACATCCGTAAAAATTGCTTGTCATGAGCCGAACGATATGCCAACATCATCGGCAACCTCTCTAATAGTGGTTAGACGATTATCCAAAATCATTTTCTTCACTGCTTCAATGTTTTCATCGGTTGTTGACGTGCTCGGGCGACCAGGACGAGCATCGTCATTGATATCTTCTCGGCCTTCCTTAAGCCGGTTATACCACAATTGTACTCGTGTTCTCCTCATAGTAGACTCGCCAAACGCCATTGTCAACATTTCAAATGTCCTTGCACATTTAATTTCATTTTTTACACAAAATTTAACACAGTTTCTGCGATCTGTTTTTTCGAATAGTAAAAAATTGACCTCAGAAACAAATTGGCAATCCAAAATGGCTAATATTGTCAAAATATATAACAGACATGGGTACCAACATAACAGGAAAAAAATGCAAAAATCGAATATACGTAACTCACGAAATTTAAAAATAACGGCTAATTTTTGATCACACCTCTATAATTAACCGAAAACTTCCCATCAAAGTCGTTTGTAATTGACACTGGAATAAAAGGAATATTCCAATAGCTGTTCAAACAATTTCAAGAATTTTTGATTTAACTCTGTTTCATTGGCGGGTAAAGTAAAGATTATAAGCAGATGTAGCGTTTTATAAGGTGATTTATGGTTTATGAATAAAACATTGTTTTACTGAACCTCTAATAGCACAATTATGAGCTGATATAAATAAGGTCCTTCGTCTTCAAAGGATCTTAAGTATAGTTAAATTTTTTAATATTTCGCCTTATATTTCGATAGCTAATATAATAAATACGCTTCCTTTAAAATATTTTTCGATATATATTTTGATATAAGTTTTGAAATGCATTTTCAATCTGCAGTTTTGAAGACATTTTTTGTATCAGCTGCAAAATGATTGTTTATAGCATTCGTTTAATATTACGCTATAGTGAGCCAGTCTGTAAATCCTGATAGCAGTGCCATTATCTAATCATTGAGATATCTCCCAAACGATATTCAAACTTTTGGTTAATGACATAAAATCACATTTTGTCAGACGTTGATTTGGATCTTTAAATTTTTGTTGTTTTTTGCCATTTATTAATTTTGTTCGTTTATATATTAAAGATTTTAGTGATAACAAAAAAGAAAACAAAAATGCTGACTCATTTCAAAGGTTAACTATACAACAAATTGCTAATGTTTTGTTTTAGTTTTTGATATGCTTGTTTGTAAACTATTTGGGATGATTTATGGGCAACAATTGTGATACTCAGTTTTTTTTATAAAATTCAAAAAAAGATTTTAACATGCGTGAAAAGAAATGATATTCAAACGAAAGAAATGATATTCTTATTTTCTGAAGTAATGTATTGTTATTGTTTTAGTATTTCCGCAAAACTTTTATTGCTGAAATTATGCTGTCTCATCCAATAAACAGGCTCTAAGTTCATTGCTCTATGCCAAAGTAATTATGAACTATTCATTCATTTCAGCAAATGTAATCGTGTGCTAAAGTCTTAATAAAATGTCAATGTCATTACATTAGGCAGTTTATAAATTGCAAAAAATGTTAATTTTTTCGACGAAATCAGTATTGATATTCGCAAAGTGGTTGTCAATAAATATTATAATACAAAAATATTATAAACTCAAGTGTCATTGAAGTGTATTGAAAATCGAAAGTGCCTGTTGCTTTCCTTGGCCAGAAAGTAATAATAAAATTTCACTAAATTTTTTTAGTTTTCAGGTGGGTTTATTATTACTCAATGTGTGTTTTGGGCTGTTTTGCTGCTACATTTAATTGCATTTCACCATATA
>JAHXMU010000648.1:0-34914 GCA_019455685.1 Philornis downsi | reverse complement strand
ATATTTATATTTAAAATGTGCTTCAATATAAATTTGTGCAAATATTTTCTCCCAATACTTACAAATGAGATGACAAAGAAATTTCGCTTTCATTTTCAGTTGTTTTTCAGACAAAAGAAGTAAATAACACCACTTCACATACTATGTGTGTGTGTGTATGTATATTTTCTACACTCGACGAACGATAAAAATCACTTTTTCACACAATCACAAACTCTGAAATTAACACAAAAGATTTTGCTGTTTTTGCTGTTGCTACTGCTGTTGTTATTGTTGCGGATGACGACTTGTGTTTTTGTTAACATTCGTTTAAATAACGGTTTATTTAAAATTTCATAATATTCTGTAATAAAAAGAAATTGAAAAAAAAAATGAAACGAATGGAAAGAATTTGCGTATTTGTTGTTGCTGCTGTTGTTGGCGGTGATTTTATTCAGCGCATAAACAAATGAAGGTTATTAATTCAAATGTTTGATTAGAATCAGAAAACAAAATCAAATAAAAACCACATAACAACTTAAAAGCCCGAAATCGAAGTTTTATCTTTTGGCTTCCCCTTAAGAATTTATGGGTTTGCTCGAATTTTCTTTGGCTGAGAAAAGAAATTAACATCATTTAGAAATCTCCTAACGTCGCACTATGAACACTATTCTGTTGTTTTTTTTTTGTTTTTTATTTCTATTAATAAAATTTTCTTTTATTATTAATTCGATTTTTTTTTTTACATCACAGTCGCCCTTGTGGCTTAAGTCTTTCACGTTGCCGTTTTTTTTTTTTGCGAATCTGCAAGTTATATTTCAGATATTTATATATGTATTTCTTTTGGTTTTATTTTTGTTTCTATGCGTATTTAATTCGTTATAATCCTTTTGTTCGTTTTCAATGTGTCACTAATGAACTTAGAATTATTCACGTTTGTGTCTTAAGTCTTTTGTATTGTTCGGATATTTTATTATTTTATGCATTGTTTGAGGTTTTCATAATTATTAGGTAATACTTTATTAACATTTCAGCATACTTATTGTTTGCACAAAATTTCTGATTATTTATTCTGAAATTCTCACGTTTTTTGAAAAAGTTGTTGTTTTAATTTAAATTTTCTTAGAATTCCATAGAGATTGGAGAGTTTATACTTAATATGGAGCACAATTATTTACTTCACTTTGTTTAAGTTAACTTCAATGAAAGATTGCTCGTTTTTTTTTTAATAAAGTATGTAATATAAATTAATAGCAATATTTAAATTATTGTCAAATTTAACAAATCCCTGATGCCTGACGTTGTATTGTAAAACCGAAAACTAATTACTTTGAGGAATATGAATAATTTCTAACCAGATGGTATTTCAGGTCAATTATTGCAAAGCCCTTTTATTAAGTTAGTTAAAGCACAAACATGCAAATCATGTGTAGTAATATTTTTCTTTAAATTCCGTACTTTTTGTTTCAATTTTTATTATAATTTCTGCCAAAATATTTTGTCTTGAGCAAATTTGGTTTATCTACGTTACAAACTATGAAACAAATTGATTTGTCAAAAATGTTCATTTGTCTTAAAATGCGCTGAGAAACAAATTTATTTTTTCCGCATAATTTTTGTGTGGTTTCCGTAACTTGATTATTTTCAAAGAAGTTTAAGAAAGAGTCCGAATTTGTATGAGTTAATTTCCAAATGTGGAGCCAAAACTCTACAATCTTTGTGGCCGTATTTTTTGGGTAAGAACTTTTATTTAATGTTATGATTTTTGATTTTTCTAAACGTTCATTCTAGTAAAACAAACGAAATATTATGTTTTTGCCTAAAACACAAGATGAGAAGCCCTGCCCACCTTATTCAGGCTTACGTCTCCCCAACGGCAAGTGAAACTCACCATGCCTATAATAAGAAGTTTCAATGCACATGTTGCTACATTCGTATATACTCGTATTTCCATGGATTTTAACCAAAATTTTTGAAGACGTAACGATTCAAAATCATTTTTTTGCACAGGAGTCGCACTTCAACTCGATTGCTTCTTCCTGTATCGTTTCAGGCAATGACGTCGCATCTACTACAAATGGGTTACTTATCAGCTTGCATTGCCAATAATCGGTGTTAGTATGAGGAAAATAATTTTTGAATTCATTACCCAAAGCATCTAAGAGATTTACAATAAATTTTCCAAAATGCTCAGAGTCCAAAGCATCACTAAGACGTGGAAAGAATACAAAGTTTGGAAGTTCGTTAGGAATCCGCCCCTTCCGCAGAAAAATTTTAGAATTAAATGCTGTTAAAATATTAGTATTTTCACCCTGCAGCTTTAGGTTCCAACATATTCCAACATGTTGGTTATAAATAACTTGCATGCCTTCGCGCCCCCTTGAGAACCACTCTATGCCCCCCTGGGGAGGTCTTCCCCTTTTGGGAACGCCTGCACTAGATCATTATGTAATTAGCTTAGCATGTGAATATTGAATATTTTGCAAACAAAATGGAATTATTAAAAAAGTAAAAAAAAAATGGAAATAGAGTGACAACAAATGCATTGTTTCTAACAACGATTGGTATAGGGCACTTTTAAATTTCGAAAATTATATATTTTTTTAATATGGAAGTTGAGTAAATTCACACATAAAACTATGCTCTTAAACTACAGATGCTAAACACAAAAAACGAAAAATAATAACACTAATAATAATTGTAGGAAAATTTTACGGTGGGCTTTCGAAGCCGGAGACAAGAGTTTTGGGTCCCTAAGTTAAAAAAAGGTATCTTCAGGTCCTCTTTGACATTATTAATTATAGACACATGTCAGAAAAGCTCGCTGGAATAATCATTTTCTGGCGCTTCTGAAATTTGTTTGTGATATTTCCTTACTGGAACCTATGTTATTAACCAAAATCCACTTTTAAAATCTCAAGAAAACTGTTTGTGTTAGCATGGATAGTTTGGTTGTTTCGATTTTTGATCCGAAGATTCGTGGTGAACATTAAATATGACCACATTATATAACTATCAGTACGCACTACCTATTGTGCTACGGTCGATTAGTAGTGAATGTAACCCACAAAAATTTAAAAATTTATAGCATTTTCCTGCAATAAATTGTAGAGCTCTGGAGTAAACTTGAACAATTTATTCATGTCAAATTGGCAAAATAATAAAAAATTCTAAATATTGAATATTAAGCTTTTGGGAATGCATATAAAAATTAAATATTATTTCTTTAAAAATAAATTGTGAAAGGAGTCACATTGATATGTTAAATAAATGATCAACAAGGTTACATGATATCATAAGTTAAAGACACAAATTTGTAAATACGACCCATTTAAGGCAAAATTTGCAGCATTTTGGTCATAAATTTTAATCAAAATTAATCAATCATCAACTTGTGGGTTTGACTTTTTTTTAAATTTCATCATGTGATTAAGCCATCTAATTGTTTTTTTAAACATTTTGCATTTTCTTCAAATTCAATTGAAGTAGTGTTCAGTTTTTTCTCTTTGAAAGTTTGTAGAGTATTTTCAACTTTGTTCATAAGAACCAGTAGTTCACGCTATCCAGTATTCACACAGAGAAATTAGAATCAATTGCATCAATTAGAAACCGGCATTAATTGCGTTTTCCCTTCCAAATCATTGTAATAAAGTATATATTTTCTTTCGATGGCTCAAAACATAGTAATAATTTTATATACAGGGTGGGCCATATGAGTGTTGGCGATTTAATTCTTCAATTTCTCGGTATAGCGCGGCGCGGGGTGGCGGGGGGATATGTTGTTCGCTGCGCCGCTTCCTGGAAATTTAGTCGCCATGGAGCCATACACGGAAGTGCAGCGTGCATTTTGTGTCCGAGCGTATTACGAAAACAATAAATCAATGTGATACGAAACTGGATCAGAATGTTCGAAACAACCGGTTCAACAGTACCAATTACGGTTCGTGGTAGCCCAGTTTCTGCAAGATCAGCCGACATTGTGGAGCGTGTTCGTGTTTCAGTTCAGCGAAATCCCCAACAGTCAACACGTAAGAAAAGTCAGTCTTTGGATGTCAGAAGAACAACTTTACGACGAATTTTGAAACGTGATTTGCATTTGAAGGCTTATAAGATTCAGATAGTCCAAGAATTAAAACCCGATGATGCCAATAACCGACTTAACTTTGTCAATTTGATTCTAGAGCGGTTCAACAATTTCAACAACGTGATTTTTAGTGATGAGGCCAATTTTCAACTTAATGGCCATGTGAACAAGCAAAATTGTCGGTTCTGGTCCGAGACTAATCCCCGACGCTGGCATGAACGTCCACTTCACAGCCCTAAGCTTGTCGTGTGGGCTGGGATAACGTCAACCGGTATTATTGGACCATACTTTTTTGAGGACGAAAGAGGGCATGCGATGACGGTTAGAGCGCACAATTATTGCAACATGCTAGCAGACTTTTTGGTGCCAGCTTTGCAAGAACTTCAAGGCAATACCTCGAGGATGTGGTTTCAACAGGATGGGGCTACATGTCATACGGCTAGGGTATCCATAGAGCTGCTGAAAAATGTTTTTCCTGGAAAACTCATTTCGAAAAGGGGGGATATTGAATGGCCCCCACGTAGTCCCGATTTCTCTCCATGCGATTATTTTCTATAGAGCTACCTCAAATCGGTAGTCTACGAGAATAATCCGACCAATTTAGAGCAGTTGAAGAGGAACATTATTGAGGAAAGTAACAAAATACTGTGAATAACTTTTCAACGAGTTTTCCAAAATTTGCGACTTCGGTTCAAAGAGTGTCAAGCAGTCGAGGAAAGCCATTTGGACAACATTATTTTTAAGTCTTAAAAATTCCCATGCTTCTACTTTTTAAAAATACAAATATATTTTTTTCATGTTTCGTAGTTTTTTTTTAATTGAATATTTAAACCGCCAACACCCTTATGGCCCACCCTGTAGTTTTATTTCTTAATTTAAAATAGGAATAAATTAAGAAATAAAACTACATAGTTATAATTTTATGTAGTTTTATTTCGTAATTTGAAATAGTATTAAATTAAAACATCAAATGCCAAATTACGAAATTCGGAAAGGCTTTAAAAACTGTTTTCCTAAATTTCTCAAAATTGTTTCATATGAACCGTGATCAAAAATGTTTGTAGTTTTATAGAAATTTAAACTGTTTATGGAATCAAAGTCAAAATTAAATAGAATTCTGTTTCAATTAGCGAATTCAGAATCTAACATATAAATTACAAAAACAGTAGAAACAGATTTGAAGCATATTCAGGTCTTATTTCAATCAAATATGACAATATTCGATTTGGAGAAGTATTACATATAACCAAGAGACATTCTCTTGTAAAATTGTGACTATCTTCAAAGGCTATACCAGGTATAAAATTATTTGCATATTTGTCACCCATTTAAATTCTTTAAGGTTTCGTAGATCATATCTCAAAATTTCAAACTTATTTAAGGAAACGAGAATATTTTCGCAAAATGTTGTACGATTGAGTAAACCTTTTATGTTTCCATTAAATGTATAATCTTTCTTTCCTTCTAAAGTATTTGAATTTTGTTCTTATATTTCATATTATCGTTTTGAGGAAGTTTATTGCGAAAGTTTTTTTTTTTTTAATTACTTATGGTCTATTGAAAACTGTTCACGATTTCTATTTATTTGTTTTTTTTTTAATAGCGATGCACATTTAGATTCATTTGTAATAATTTATAGAGAATTAGATAATCAGAAATTTGTGCATACAATTTACACGTTCCTTTAAGTTAATCTTTCAATTGCAGGTTCTTATAAACAATCACTTGATTATCAAATAAGCTCGACTTTTCCTTTGAAAATTTTCTAATTGTTTTTTTTTGTGTTTTACTTCACCGAGATGTTATTAATCTCATTAAAATTTTCATAACTTTCGAGAGAGTTGTATAAACATTGCATTCTTAGTTAAGTTATTTGAATTTCTCTTACTTGTTCAAAACTTGTTGTAGATATTTCAAATTATAAATTGCATAACAATCGCTTTTATTTAATATTATTTGTAGACAGCTGTTTGATTCTGGTTCTGCTATCAAAATATACTCTCATATGGGTATTTATTATTTACTTATTATTAATGCATTGGAAAGCAGTTCTGTCAAATAATTGCTTATAATTTTTGTAATGCTGAGTATATTACTGATAGCAATTTTAGATGTTCATGTTTGGGAAAATTTAATTTTTGTTCACAATGACATTATTTTGCCATAGAATTAGTTTGCACACTTTCATATACGAGATATTTACTTTCAAAATCAACCATTCAATCATTCGCGCTTGTGTCTTAAGTCTTTCGATTCGCCTCATTGAAACCGCTTTGGCATTAAGTACGAAGCATATTATTTTTTATTTTAATTTAATGCTTTATATATATTTTCATACATTTTTACGTACTTTTTTTTTTTTTTTTTGTTATGACAAAAATAATCTCAAATTTCCGACATGAAATTTTATGCGTTAATTTGTATTGTATTCGGCATATCTATCGTTGTTGTACGTTATTTATTTTCTTTATGAAATTCTTTTACACAAAACTTCCGACGTCTTTTTTCGATTCTTTCTACCGCAACCGCAATGAAAGCTTTAATACACATTAATAAAATGGATTCTGAGTGAAGACTAAACCGACAGAACCACTGCTGACATTAGTGTGGCTGGAAAAAAAGTATTAACATTTTTTTTCGCTCGTTTCTGATTCGTCTTCTCTTCGTCGTCGTCGATGTCGTTAGCGACGACAGCGGTGACGACAACAACTACGTGCAGCAACAACGACGATCAAATATAGAGAAAGACGTGTGTAGAAAGAGGAATTAAATCACACAGAACGCTGTTGAATAACACACAAAACTGAGAAGAAACGAAAAGTCAGAGTGCTTAATACCCGGCCGAAAGAAGAAAGAATCAGCACAAGTAGAGATTTGGCAGACACACAAAAAAAAACCGCACTGTGATGATGATGATGATGATGGCGGTGAGCAGACGATGATAGCGGTGGTGATGATGATGATGATGATGACGACGACGCCGACGACTGCTAAGAAGAAGCCGATACAACGAGTAGAGAACCGTTTAAACACCGAAATTGTGAAAAAAAAACGCAACACAAAACGTTTAAGCACTGTCGTCCGAAGTGTACTAAGCAAAACACAAAATTATAATGCCGATAGCTTAAGAATCAATGGGGGCTTAACCACCACACACACACACACACCACAGCCACCAGAGCCCCCTTTTACAGAGAACGGCGGCGCATGCGCCTCAGTAGCTCTGCAGCGCCTCAGTTTAGGAATGTCAAGTGATGTCGTTTTCATTTCATTTATTTATTAACAGCGAGCATTACATGTAACACAGCGGTCGGTGTGCGAGTGTGTTTTGTGTGCCCAGCACAGCTTGTGCACGTGTGCCTATGTGTGTGTGTGTGTGAATGCCAAGCGCATGCCTAACATCTGCCTCGGCTGCCGCCGCTGCGGCTGTTGCGTTACCAGCTGCCAGTCTGTAATATTAACACTGTTAATGTCGCTTACAGAGCGCTGTTAACAAAACCTGTCTTCTATTGTGCTGTGAAGTTGTTGTTGTTGCTTTGGTTATTCTCTTCCCCCATTTAGTTATATGGATTTTTGTTAAATACTACTATTTGTTGTTGCATTCAAGCAATTGTTGTTGCTGTTGTCGTTATTTTTTTTTGTAGCGTTTGTTTTGAGCCTGTGTTTCTTAGCAAAATTGTTCGATATAAACGATACAAATCTTAATATTTCATTTAATAGGTAATGTGGCTTTCTTCAACGAAGCGAAACAGCCAAGCGATAAGCACCACTCATATGTATACGCTTTTATTCCCAACCACTCGAAATGTCCACTTTACTGGTTTACTTTTTCTAAATCTGATCTGAAGATGTTGTTGTTGTTAGTGTTTAGCTTTTTTTAATCAGACCATGTTTAGCGTCTCTGTCAAGTTTACTCCCCATCTTCATTATCGTTTTTGGAATTTTTGATAACCTTAAAAGTGAAATGATTTCATTTTATTTCTTTTCTTTTCAGTACTTGAATTTCGAATCGAACCCCTGCTCTCGACCCCAAAAATTGTAACTTTTAATCATAGTCTTGTGTCTTGAATTAAAATCACAAAATTTAATTCAGTTTTGTTTTCTTAGAATAATTGTGGGTCTCGCCGTAATTGTAATTTTTCTCACAGTAAAATTTTATGCCATTCTGTGTGAGAATTTTTATGTGATATCAGTTTTATGTAATTCCATGAGTTGATTCTTACCTACCTTCTTGTTTCTTCCCTTGGCAAGGGTATAATTATTTGACTCGAGTTTAATGGTGATCTGCAATGATACAAAAAGGTAAAAATATAATTAAATTAAGAATCTTAAATGAATTGTGTCCGCTGGTGGCATGATAATGATGATGATGATGATGTTGGTGGTAAACCAGATTCCTAAAAGAAATTGATGTTAGTCAGTACAGACAGATAAGTAGATGTAAAGACAAGAATAGCACAGTGACACTCTATTAAAAATGCTTTTGTATACATTCCGTCAAAAGAGGAAAACTTTTATTTATTTATTTATTATTTCTATTTTTTATTTTATTTCTTTATTTTTTGTTCAAATTTATTGTATGAGTAGATTTCTTCTTCAAACTGGTAGTATTTCTGAAATACTAAAGTAAGTCTAATGAATTATTAAAACATTTTCCTCTTTTGAGGAAAAGATTTCAGTTCTTATCACGAATTATACTTAATGTCCTGTATAGACCAAAGACGGATGCCTCAAGTTGGTAAGTTTTGAAAGAGAGAAACAATCAGCCGAAGACATATCAGTTGGTTGTTCATTCGACGATATTTTTGTTAAGATTTTGCCAGAAATTCATCCACAATGATAGCCTTGTGAGACGGTGCATTATCGAGGTCCAACTTCAATAAGTTTTATTCACAAATCTGTTTTCTTTTCAACGAATTTATTCTCTCTGAAAGGCCTCTTAACGCCTAGATAATATTCCATATTTACTGTCTCATTTTCTGAAAATGATCAACATTATGTTGAATTTTGACGCGTTTTTCTCTGCTTCGGTTTAGTTACAAGGCATTATTCTGAAGTTTTTTAACTATCAAATTGCCCAGTTCAAGCATATCTTCAGCGAAATTTACGCTACTGGGTCTTTAAACAAAATGTAGGTTTTTCGGAATTAATCGAACAACAAAGAATTTCATACTCAAACAAAACTTATACGAAGTGTGTTCAGAAAATAAAGTGAATTTTCAATTAAAAAAAAAAATTCATTTTCAAATCATTTATTCATCAATTTCTATTTTATCTCCTTTAAAGTAGTCCCCCTCAGATATAATTTTTTTCCGTTTTTTCCAATCTTCGAAGCAGTTCTGATATGCACTTTTTGGTAAGTCCTTGAGTTCTCTCAGCGATTCGGTTTTTATCTCTTTAATCGTCGCAAAACGTCGTCCTTTCATGGGTCCCTTCAATCTTGGGAACAGAAAAAAGTCGCAGGGAGCCAAATCTGGTGAATACAGTGGCTAAGGCATGATATCGGTGTTGTTTTTGGCCAAATAATCCCTCACAAACAAAGATGCATTATCATGACGCAAAAGCCATGATTTTTTTCCACAATTCCGCAAGTTTTTTTCGTATTGCTTTACGCAAACATTGCATAACTTCAAGGTAGCACTCCTTATTTACCGTACGACCTTGTGGTTAGAACTCCTGATGTACTACGCCATGGTAATCGAAGAAAACAGTGAACAAACCCTGACATTTGATCGAACTTGGCGTGCTTTTTTTTGCTCTTGGCTCCCCTGAACTCTTCCATTGGGACGATTGGGCTTTGGTTTCGATGTCATAATCAAATACCCATGATTCGTCACCAGTTATGACTCTTTTAAGTAAATCTGGATCATCATTGACGTCATTCAACAATTCCTGAGAGGTGCTCATGCGACGTTGTTTTTGGTCAAAATTCAGCAATTTTGGAACGAACTTCACTGCCACACGTTTCATGTCCAAAATTTCCGAAAAGATTGCATGGCATGAGCCAACTGGTATGCCGACATCCTCAGAAACTTCTCTAATTGTGATTCGACGATCCTCCATAACAATTTCCTCCACTTTCTCAACATTTCCATCGGTTGTTGATGTGCTGGGGCGTCCACAGCGAGTGCCGCCATTCACATCCTCTTGACTATCTGTGAAAAGCTTGTACCTCTTGAAAAAATTTGTTTGACTCGGAATACTCTCCCCGTATGCCACTATCAACATTTCAAGTGTTTAGAGCACTTAATTCCATTTTTTTACACAAAATTTGATGCAACTTCTTTGCTCCATTTTTTTCGATAGCAGAAAATCGCCGAACACGCAAAACACTTGTCTTATTTATGCCTCTAATAAATAAACTAAACATGCTGTATGGATAAAACCGTCAACATATCTTCAAGACGAGTGTAGCAACATAAAAATAAAATGAAAATCGAAAGTCGAGTGTACGTAGCACGCGAAATTTGAAAATTCACTACATTTTTTGAACACACCTCGTAAAATGACAGGAATTTGTTATCTTTCAAATGTAAACGACAGTTTTATGTCAGTCAGTTGAAGACGTTGATGGGCCACCAGAGTGAGGTAAATCTTTCTATGCCTCGGCCTATTTGCTATTCCTTTGACATACGAGAGTTAACTGATTATTTACCGGCCGTCTTGAATTTAGTTACCAATAGTTTAAGAGTCGACATTAAAGGGCTATAGCGACTGCCATAAAATGAGCGCAAGTCGCGCAAAATTTGCACTAACGAATATTCAATTTTAATATAAATTTTTATCATTTTCATATATGATGATCAATTGCTTCGATTGATCTGACGATTTCAAATAGGTAATTGAATACTGAATAGAAATTTTGGCAGACTACCAATATTGACCCGCCCTATATGGGAAAGACATTAATAGCCAACATGTAGGCGACGTTAAATAAACCGGTTATTATTATTATTGACAAATCAAGTGTGCCACACTTGCTCGAACCGCCGGACGTTTTGAATATTATAAACCAGTACAGAAATTTCAGCCATTTGAATTGATTTAGATATACCTTCACTCAAAATTTTTTTGCATAGGTGTACAAGAGTGAATGATGTAGGGAGGGTAGTAGGGTGTTCAGTTCCCATTAAAAGGTGTGACAGTTATATTGGGTGGCGCATAAGCAACGGTAAGATTTGATCAGTGAATACATTTTTTGTTTAAGTCTATTTTTCGTCTCTTTACAGAATTATCTAAATAATACTTAGGAAATTTATGATGAAAAGGCTTAGCACAGAACAAAGAACCAACGTTGTTCAATTTTACTTTGAAAATCAGCATTTGATTATTCAGATCATATCGAAATTTCTTTCATGTTCAAAATGCTTCTAGCGCTCCAACAATTTATCGATTGGTTCAACGTTTTGGGCAACAAGGGGCTGTCTGTGATCTTCCGCGTGCTGGAAGACCTCGTGCAATTTGAAATGAAGTTACCATTGCTTGAGTGCAAGTAAGTATTGAGGAAAATCCCGAAACTTTCACCAGGCGACGTTCTCAGCACGTAGAGGTATTTAGGCGGCCTTTGCAAAGAATTTTACATATGTTATATATTTTCCCATATAAGATGCACTTGGTTCACGAGTTGAAACCAAATGATGCACAAGAACGCATTCAATGTAGTCGCCGTTAACGTTACTTATGCGCCACCCTTTACAATATCGACTTTATCTTCCTAAAGTTGTTTACATATTAAACGTAGATATGAAAATTTGGTCAAGCAACCGATGCATTTACATTAGCTTTGTTTTTTAGGTCTTCAGCGAAGAATAGCTGTTTTCATTTCAGTCCGCATTTTAAAATTATATGTAGTAAAAGAGGTTTTTCAATACGCGCATACAACTGATGTGCGTTCGTATAAAGCTTTATTTAAGAACAGAAAAAAAACCTTTTGAAATTTTGTCATAACGGCAAACTTTCCACAAAATCTGAATGAAACAATAAATCTAAATGAAGCAGCCGGGGAATGTCTTATTGTTTGTTGACCACAGATATTTCTGTGTGGATATTTCTGTTTGGATATTTCTGTTTGGATATTTCTGTCTAAGCATGCATAACGAATTAATTGCACCTACCTAAGCAGAGTGGCATGAGGATTGTGAGGTAGACTACTAGATTCGAACAGATAAATAATTATATCTAATATTTTCATGCCAAGGAGGGAAGATATATATCATTTGATATGCCTAAAATATAACGCTCAGAAAGAAGCATTTAAAATACCAGGTGTCTTTTGACTAAATGTGTTTCATGACTTTTGAATACGATTCGGCGATGTCTGTCTGTCTGCCTGGTAGAGGCGATAACTGTTGTAAATACGTAATTTCTCAAAACTTTGCGCATTCTAAGATTTTAGCAGATCGTAGCTGTGTATTGTAAATGAGCTGTATCCATTTACCCCTTTCCGGTACTTCCCATACAAATTGAAGGATTTTCCGAAAATCAATCTTTCCTCCGTCATTCGTTCGTTAACATTGCATTGGCTTTTAATAATTGGTAGTAGTATTTATAAAAATCGAAAGATTCATCGCACTCCTTCCGATACATCCCATACAAATGATTGATTTAATTAATATGTTCACAAATTCTTTTGTTTAATTACACCAATTTTTTTTTTAAATTTACTATACGTTGAGCGTTGTCGAAAGGAGGGTTCCATAATGAAACTTGAGCGAAATGCCACGCCCATTCTGTTGCCCTGCACACAACTTATGCGATATATTAAAAAATGCATTTCCCTCATTCAGTTGCACTAAATTCAGTATAATTTGCCACAAAACAAATTTTTTCTAAATAAAACTTAGTTTAGCTAATGAAAATGTGTCACATACACAAATTTGCAGATTTGGCAAAAATATCGTATATACATTTATAGTTTCAAAGCAAGAATCTTGCTACTAATTTTGTTTTATTTTTTGCTACTATGTTTTAAATCACAACATAGCGATCTACTATACCGCTTCTGCCAGCGCTCACATTTTTGCACCAACGCAAAAGTACATTTGGTGAAAGTGTATGTAAATCAGCCCATCTGACTGAAATTTCTGTACTGGTTTCTAATTAAATTTATTGTATTGTATAATTAAAATCTTATTTATTATTGTATAATTAAATTTATTACTTCTTTCATTGAATACAGTTCCATTAAACATCCAGTATAGCTTATTTTCAGATCGTTTCGTCTGCAATCTGTCTAAGCTAATTTAGAATGCAACAATTATTGTCTCAATTCTCATATTTTATCAAAAAAATAAACAAAAAATTATTTGGGTTATTTTTGTGACATATATTTCATTAAGTTTCGAAATAAATATATTTTTTATTTATTTATTTATTTTATTTTTATTTACATCTACTGAGCATTGCTCTTACAAATTACAAAAATAGGAAATTTAATAAAATAACATAACTATAGTTACAAGTATATAACTATACATATTTATTAAGTAGTCAGTTGCAATAGATTACAACAATAAATTACAAATTTAGTAAAAATCTTCAAAATGAGGTATCAGCTAAAAGTCTCAGTACAGCTCGTCTAAATGAAAATCTATTGAGTGTTATATCGACAGTATTGGCCACCAAATTAAATATTTGCAAACATCGAGTAATTCGTTCATTCCTTCCATAATTAGTTCGATGGAATGGAACAGCGAACAAATGAGTTTCTCTTAAAGACCGTGTTGGTATGTGAAAAGGTAGAACGGATAGTAATTCGGGTGAATCAATGTTTGAATCTATAATATCCTTTATAAAAATGATGCCTAGAAGCTGTTTGCGGTTAGAAAGTTCCATAATTCCAAGAATATTGCAACGGCTTTCGTACGGTGGCATGTTATCAAAAGAAAAGTTCTTTCGAAGGGCACATCATGTGAAGCGCTTTTGAATTTTCTCAATCCGATTGATACCTACTTCATAAAAAGAACTCCAAACAAAGCTTACGTACTCTAAGTGAGGTCTTACCAAAGACCCAAATAAAACAGTAATAGCTTAAAAATTCAAAAACATTTTAGTATTTCTTTTTAAAAACCCAAGTTGTGAATTTGATTTAGAAACTATGTAATTTATATGATCTTTAAAAGTCAGTGCGCTATCAAAATATATACCCAGATTTTTTACGATGCTCACACGCGGAAATGTTTGATCTTTTTCATATACGTAGCTGTACACAATTAGTAAGTGCTTACGAGTATAAGTCATAATATTGCACTTAGAAAAATTTAAAAATAGATGGTTGCCTGCAATACCTTGTTGAAAGTGTACGCAGTCCTGGATAGATGTTATATTATAAAATAGTTTCAAGTCATCCGCATATGGCAGACATTGACAATACTTTAATACATTAGGGATGTCATTGACAAACAAGAGGAAAAGCAATGGGCCCAAATGGCTACCCTGTGGTATACCCGATTTCACGTAAATTGGATTAGACTCAGCTTTATGAACTTTAACAAATAAAACTCTTCCCGAGATCTAAGAATGTAACCAGCTTAATAGTGACGAGTGAAACCCCATTTGAAGAGTTTCCTTATCAAAATTTAGTGATTAATTTTGCCAAAAGCTTTTTTTAAATTCTATATAGAACCCAGTCCACCAATATGTCCTAAGACATATCGTACAACTTTATATCGGTTTGTTATTGTGAGACATTTTAAAAATTGTTAATTTCTGCACATTGAGTATTCAACATTTTATTATACCGAAAATAAGGTTCTCAATTTGCGCTTGATAAAATGTATTTACGGTAAGATTTGCTAAAACATATTTTGGAGTCTTTTCTGCAATGAAAGTCTGAGGATTAAATCAAAATGTAATTTAACTTTTTGTTTGTTTTGTTTTAGGAAGTATATCAAAAAAATTATTCAAATTAAGCTAAACAAATTATATTTAGTTAACATCTTTAAGATATTTACTAATTTTGCACACTCGAATGTCAGTGTAATGTGAACTTGACAATCAGGCCAACAGTTTGTAGGTATTTAAATGGTCTATATAGAATATATTTATGTGGTTTTTTTTTTTTTTTTTTTTTTTTGGCGGCTGTAGGACGTGAAAAAAGCAAATATTTAAATGGCTCTCTTCTTGGAGACAAAGTGTAACATGACGTATTACAAATCTCCGGTATATAAAACCCCAAAAATACAAACAATGGTAGTGTATTTAAAAAAGGCAAACCTACCTAATGACCATTCACTCCACCATTTATCACTAACTAACAGACTAATCAACGCGCCCACTAGCGCTGCCGTCATTAACAGTAGGAAGTAGTATAATTTATAATCAAAGATGCTCCACGTATATTAATAAAATTTGTAATCTGTAATAATTCTCATTAAATGCATGTTGTGAGGTGCATCTACGTGTGCAGATTATATCCGCATCAGTTGGACCTGTGAAGCCATTGATACCTATTCTCTAGGGGAGTTGATGACTGTTGTTTGTGATTAGAATTTTTTCCCCGACACATTGGCACAGCGGCTTAGCGATTGTTCACGCTAAGACTGGTAGCTGTCTCTGCAGACTGTATAACGTCGTTCACATCTGACTGTCTACATTGCGGCTTCGGTTGACTGTTTACACAGCAGATTCGTTTGACAGTTTACACAGCGACTTCGGTTAACTGTTTACACAGCGGATTTGTACGACTTTTTACACATCGACTTTGGTTGACCTTTTACACAGCAAATTCATCTGACTGTTTACACAGCGAATTCGGTTGACTGTTTACATAGCGGATTCGTTACACAGTACCTTCAGTTGATTGTTTACACAGCGGTATTTAACTGACCGTTTCGTAAGGTAGAAATAAGTTATCCACTGTACATATGTAATTATATATAACCTGATCCTGAATTCCATGAGAGATAGAAGCCATGAGACGTTTGAGCCAAGTAGACATTATTGCCTGATACCTGCAGCTGTTATATACAGTAATAAATACAACGAGATCCTACCGTATCCTAATGAGAACTTGAAATGCATGTGAGATTTGGGCCAAGTTGATATCATTGTCTGATACCAGTACCTGTAATAAAATCATACCAATTGTCACAACGCGGCCATACCGTATCCCGATGAGAATTTATACTAAGTAGACATTCGTAATACCAGTACCCGTAATTAAATTAAGTCAATATCCAGAACCATACCCAAATTTATTAACCGTTAACCCGATTAGCTTTAAATCGAAGATATCTGTTCATCTGCCACCCGCTTATGTGCTATTGTACGGGTTATCGTTTCTGTTATTCCAGTAGATTGTAATTTTTGAGTTGTAGTGGAAAATTTATTGTGTTATTATTTCCTAAGGTTTTGTGTATCCTTATGATGAACCTGGAAGCGACTAAACTTACCACAGCCAATAATAAATCTACATTAAAAAAATTTAATGCCTGTACATATATATATATATATATATATATATACAGTAGGAAGTAGGGGACGAACAGCAGAGACGATTCCTTCGACCGACGAAAAGAGATTACAGGGACGAGTTTTAGTCGCTATGAATCACTTCGACGGGAAGTGTCGCGCATTTTGCGTGCGCGCATTTTGCGAGAACTCTCGTTCATATATTGCTACTAGGCGACTATATTGTGCTGAATATGGAATACGGCGAATTAGTGAAGCTCCGAGTGCTAATTTAATTAAAATATGGGTAAAGCGTTTTGAAGAGACCGGTCCAAGAACATCTAGGACCGAAGACAATGTTGAGAGAGTTATGGAGTCAGTATGAGGAAATCCACAAATGTCGGCTCGCAAGAGATCGTCTGTCTTACAATTATCGCGACGAAGTTTGCAACGAATTTTAACATTGGATCTTAAACTGCATCCATATAAGCTGCCATTAACACAAGAATTGAAAGAGTCTGACTTCATAGCAAGGCTCGCATTTGCTAATGAAATGCTTAATCGATTTTCCAATTTTGACAATATCCTTTTCTCTGACGAGGCTCATTTCCTTATGAATGGGTTCGTAAGCCGTCAAAATTGTCGTTACTGATAATCCCAAAATCAAACACCAGAAACCATTGCATAGTCCTAAAGTGACAGTATGGGCAGCAATCTCTGGCAGAGGAATAATTGGTCCTTTTTTCTTCGAAAATGCGCGGGGCCAAAACGTCACGGTTAATACGAAACGCTATGTTGAGATGTTGGACGGGTTTTTGGCTCCAGAAATTGAAATTTCAAGAATAGTGAACTCCAGAACTTGGTTCCAACAAGATGGAGCTACCTGTCACACATCAAATGACTCCATGGTGGTGGTGAAGTAGATGTTCCCTGGCAGACTGATTTCGAAAAGAGGTGATATCACATGGCCCCCACGTAGTCCAGACTTTACGCCTCTTCACTTTTTTTTTTTTGTGGGGATACCTCAAACACAAAGTCTACAGTAATAATCCAAGAAACATCGTTCAGCTCAAGGAGAATATCCGTAGTGAAATGGCAGCCATTTCACCAGTATTACTGAAGAAAGTTTTCAATAATTTTCGTTTGCGGTTAGAGGAGTGCCATCATAGAGAGGGTCACCATTTACCTGATGTTATTTTTAAAAAATAAACTCAATTTATTACTCTACAATGCCTTAGATTTATTTTAACCATACCTTTTGTATTTATTTTTTAATCTATTTTTTAAATATGCACGTTCTATTGCGCCACCCTGTAGAACATGGATACCATTCCCTGTCATTATTTGTCCTCCAGCCAGATTTACCCGTGTTTACCCTGTTTCTACTCCTGAAGGTACAAATTTTGAAAAATCGCTTATGACATATTTGGCATATTTGGTCTGGAAGGAATTACGGACTCCAGTTTTTGTGAATCTAGCTCCACCCCTTTGAGCTGGATTGTCTCCTTTTACTCTCAAAAATATGAATTTTTAAAAATCCCTTCTTACTGTGCACCTACTTTTTAAGGGGTTTACCCCAATTTTCGTGATTCTAGCGAAACGAATAACTTTTGCCCCGGGCTATGAACAGTCAGTCAGTGACTAACGCAACAATTTTATATAGATATGTAGATAATTGAGAAGTTGAGGCAAATTATAAGTTGACGACTTAAGGCATTACTCATGACGTTTCAGAAGATTCTAAAGTTGTTTTCAATCTGCACTGGTTTTGTGGTATTCAAACAATTGTGCATCTTTGTGTAACGCATGGCTCTTAAGTCTTTTGTTTTAGTTGGTATGCATTTTGTTTGTTTTCCTTAATCGACTGAGATACGCATTCAGTTTTTGTGTGACTTCTAAGAATGCTTAACGGTTCATATGTAAATGAGCAGCGATTTGCTTAATGTGTGGTTTTATTTTGAATTAATAATAACAGTGGAGGAGATGACTAATATTCGGAGTAATTAATGCGTAAATGAAGCATAAATAAAGTGAACGAGGACAACAGTTTTCGCACTGTGTTTGTTTGTTTTTTTTTTTTTCTATAAAGTTGAAGATTTTTGTGCTTCGATTATGTCAAATTTCCAGGTAATTTTTGTTTTTACGATTTCATAAAGTTACCTGTCATAAGAAATTTGTTTATCTGTGATGTTCGTCTTTATGTCATTGTGAAATAAGATTTATTTTTTGTAAACTACATGTCTTTTGATTACAGAGCTTTGCAAGAGCACTTTCTTTCAAGCCGTTAAGCAAATTTAATATAACATGCCAGATATTACGCAAAATGCAGTCATAAAGATATTTCTCTTAGATATGTAAATTATAACACAATTAACCTTATAGACATTTCATCAACCCCAGAAATATTTAACAAAATCATAAAACTGTCACACAAAAATATGAGAGAAAATCTGTGTGGTACTTTTTGGCCTTTGTTTTCGAAAAAGAATAAAACAGATATTAACTAACTGTACAAAAAATGAAATGATTTCGGTAATAAATCTTTTGACAAGTAACTGAAAAACACTAAAATAATGTCAGTTTATGTCAACGCTTCGCTTGGTTTAATGTTTTATGACAAGTGGCCAATTAACACGTGCGTCCATAGAGAGCCGTAAAACCGTTTTTTAACACTTTAACCCACTTCCGATGGCGGAAAGCACGTAAACGCTTTCAACAACGGTTTTTTATGCAGCTCTGTTTTCTTTGGCATACGTTGTGGCTTCTAAGGAAACTCAAAAAGCCGGGCTGGCGTTAAAGAAAAAGTTGAATTGAGTAATGCCAACTTGTTTCTCCTGACAAAATGGAAAGATACTAATTTTACCAATCTAAACAGAAGACTCTGATGATGCAGTAGATCGTTGTTTCTTCCTGTAGATTTCATTTGCCGATAATAAATTTAATAGTCTGCAATTTAATCTTCGGTTGCGTTTCTGTTTTGTTATATGCTGCCATTTATTTGCAAGAATTCATTTTCATTTATTGCTTTTGGCGATTTTAATATTGGGTATTGTTTTCAGTTCTCTTCTATAAATGCTGCAATGAGTATTATCTGACTATCTATGTTTAAGCGTGTATCTATAGTATGTATATGTGTGTGTGTGTGTCTGTGTAATGAAAATGAAAGGCAGACGCTTCTTTAGAAAAAAAAATTGCAGAAAAAAAGAGCAGACGTTCATGTTCTGTTTCTTCTTTTGTATGGTATATAAAAATAACACCAAACCAAAAGGCAATTGCAACTGAAGAAGTTTGCAAAAGTTCAACTACTGCTTCATCATCATCGTCAGCTCCAACCCTACGATCAGCATCAACATCAGAAGCAGCAAAAGCTCCATAGTATGTAGATATGTCTACAGCTTAAAGACCATTATTGTTGTGTTGCGGTGTACGAGTACATATCTTTCTATAGAAATAAGTAAATTGTTTATTTAAGGATTTCCTTTAGTTGGATTTTTTTTTTTTCTAGAAAATTGTAGATCTTATTGTCTGCTATAATTTCTGTTTGCTTTGTATGACATGCAAAAGTTCTATTATATATTTATGTGAACGCACGATTTTTACCGGAGAAGGCAATGAAACAAGGATTTCTTTCCATTGTTAATTGTGGAAATGCGTGGATTGTTTTCCTACATGTATTGAGATGGAAGTTTGTTCGTTTATTGAACTAAAAAATATACACTCGATATTATGGGAGATTTTATATTACGAAGGCGGTCCCAAAACTAGTTAACATAACAAAGAAAACACAAAAAAGTTACGAAAAATGTTATTTATTTTACAACATAATCTCCTTTTAGCTCGATACATTTTTTCCAGCGATATTCAATAGCTTCTATACCCTATTTATAGTAAGAACTGTCAAACTTCTCAAAGTAGCCATCAATCGTAGACTCCACCTCTTCATTGTTGGCAAATATTTTACCACAAAACCATTTTTATTCAAGTTTGCAGTCAAATGTGGCGAATATGGTACGTAATGAAGCAATTTTAATTTTAATTCATTAATAGTGGATGTGTGAATTGCAGCATTGTGTTGATGAAACAACACTTTCTTTTTCGCCAAAAATTATGCCTTCTTTTCATATTTTCATGACCTAAACGCTGCAATAAATTAGCATAATATTCACCGTTGATGGTTTTTCCTCTCTGAAGATAATCAATAAAAATAATCCCATACGCATCCCAAAAAACCACACGCCATGACTTTGCCTGCAGATGGAACCGTCTTCGCCTTCTTTGGACACGAGACCTTCCATTCCAGTCTGCTGCTTTGACTGTTCTTTGGCTCAGCTGCGAATTGTTGCTTGGGCGCAAAAATTCGGCTCTATTACGGTGAAACATCGCCAAACACTCTGCTGAAATCTCTTCTCGACTCAGTTTTTGCTCCATTGAAAACAAGTACGGCACTTATTTTGCGTACAGCTTTCTCATTTTCAAATCTTCGGTCAATATACGATGTATAGCACTTTTTAAAATGCTTATCATTTCAGCTAGCTCACACACTTTCCAATATCCAATACAATTTTGTAAATTTTCTTAACCTCAAATGGTCCGTGACCACGATGTTCGTGATGGTAGCTTGTACGGCCTCGTTTAAAATCTGCTACCCATTTTTTTACAGTCAGAAACAAAAGAATGGACCTCATAGAGTAGAATCTAGCTCGGCTTTGCTATTGGTTGGACTGAGACCTTTCAAATGGAAATGTTGCATTACAATACGGTGACCAGTTTTTTTCACGCTTACAAATTCACTAAGATCGTTTACTTTTGGTGGCCCAATTAAAAATACTAAACAATGTGGCGCCTTGAAACTTAAAACATGTGTTTCCTACGGTTTCCAAAATTTATTATTTATTCCACCAAAATAATTTTTTCAAACTACTAACACCATAAGACAGGCGGGCTAGTATTGAGACCGCTCTCGTAGTTAGAACTGGTCTAGAATCATCGTCTTTATTTATCATTTTGCAATTTGGTGTTCTAAAGGACATGGCAATGTAATCCATTTGCATCTGTAGAATTATATGCCTGATGCGTGTCATATTTATAGTGGTCAAATAACTGGAGCCTTCAGATAGCCGGCTTTCGAATTATTTAAAACTTTACACTTTTCAAAAATAAACAAATAAATACCAAATTTTTGAACATAACTTTAATATTTGACTAGCATCAAGAAAAAAATGTTATTGAAATAATTAGCCCAAATTAGCCCTGCAATTTTATGAGCTACAAATCTACGAATTTCGTTTAGAGATACTAAGATATTGTAGATATTTTTCATAATATCCAAAGTTGGTTGTATAAGTTCCACAATGGGCATCGTAGACAGAGTAGGTATAGTATGGTTTTTGGTAGTTTTTTTTTAAATCGAATAAAACACTCAAATTTACATCATATATTACAATTTTATTGGAATCGATAAATTGGTCTTTGCTATTTAATTTTTAAAGATAATTTCATGTAAATGTTGTCCGCGGCCCCGTCCCAAAATGTCCATTCGGAAGGTCCAATTTTTCGTCACTCTTTCGAGTGTATTCTTTCGGTCTGTATTCCACGAATAACGCGTGTTATGTTATCCTGTAAGGCTTCAATAGCGTTCGGCTTGTCCACATAGACTAACGACGTGATATAGTCCCACAAGAAATAATCAAGAGGCGTTAAATCGCAAAATCTTGGGCGCCAACTTACAGGGCCAAATGGAGGGATAAGTTGCTCACCAAATTCATCCCTCAACATACCTAGCCAATTGGGGCAAAAAAAAAAAAAAAAAAAAATCCTTGTGGTTGAGTAGCACATGCCCAATCGACGAATTGAGATTTCACGATCGTCATTAACACTTGTCGTCATTAACACTGGTCGCTACGGCTGCAATATTTTCTTCGGTACGCAATCTATGCATGCAAGTCACAGAGCACGAATTTTGATAATAAATTTCAACGATTTCCAATCGTTGCTCGTTTGTTAGTCTTTCCATGATGAAATGGCAGAATATACTGTACACTTTTCACTTTGACAGATGACTTTTGGACGCCATTACCAACCAGTGTTGCCAACCTAAAAAAACTTAAATCTTAAAAAATCACCCTATATATTATCGTAGTAGAACCTACTACCATAATGACTTTAAAAATATAAATAAAAATATAACGTAATTCGACATTGTTTGTTTGTAAAGTTTACAATAAATCGTTTAAGTATAGCCATATGTTGTTCATATGTTGTGTAAAATCTAAAATTTTCCAAAAAAAGATCTTGAAAATGAGTTCTTTAAACTGATATCTACTAGTATACATGTGAATCAATTATCGAAATACCGACAACATCAGCTCATGAAATCAATGTCTTATCACCAAATTGCCTTCAATGGCCAACATATACACTCAGTGGTTCTGGCCATCTGGAAAACAATTAGTCTAAAATCATCAAATTTATTATGCTGGTAATTAGGACGAAATTCCGATTATATTCATGACTTTTGAGTTTTATTCTGTTCAATACGAAACCATTTTTAAATATTCGTACATTTTCACAAAAATCGACAAACCGAAGAGAAAAAATCGGTGAAGCCGATTATTCAAATATTAGGATTTTCGAAAAAGGTTTGCCGGTTTTCGGTTTAGGTTTTGAATACTCTACCTGTATTGAATACTACACCTACATCACAATGAAATTAGTCGAAATGAATGGTAGATGTGAATGTAGATATGCGGGTGTTAAATTGAGCAAAATGTAATGCAGTTTCCTGGTAAGGAGTGGTCACCCTATCTATTTTTTCGTAATTTAACCGAACACTGTTATGATGTAATAAAATTAACACAACTTTAAATTAAAGCAGCATAGTAATTTGGTCTTATAGAGGGAAAAGTTAAATTTCGATAAATTGACCACTTTTGTTTGAGAGATATGAGGATTGAAGTGGCAATACAACCCGCATTCATTTTTAGAACAAAGTTTGCGTAATGAAAGACGTGGACCAATTTTAATTGAATTTAGAACAAGTGAAAGTAAAAGAGGCGTAAGAGGTGTGCCAAAAGGTGCGTAACTATACGGACTGTTATTGTTGTCAGACTCTATTTTGGCAATCACTTAAAGTGTATCAAAATTTGACCGAATTTACTGCAACTGAATGAAGAATATGAACCTAAGAATATTTGGGTTAAATCGGTCATTTATTTGGAAAGTAGAAGAAGGGGTGGTTCAATATAACCCATTTAAAATATCGGATAAAACAACCTGTCAAAGTATTTGGTTGCGCCAAGTTTTAAGAAGTTTCATAGAGATTTACGGCATTAATGGTGCCTAAATTCTCGCCAGCCAGTCACCCAGCTAGCTAGGTGGTCGAAAATAGCTCAATCGATTTAAAAAGTTATGAAACGCATTTGGTCAAAACATATTTGATGCTTCAAACGCTTCCCTTTAAGCCATACATTTGTGTGGAGTCTAAAGATTTATATTTATTACATTATTTATATTTATTTATATTTATTTACATTATTATTATATTATTTATATTTATTATATTATATTATATTTTCATTCCTTAGATTGAAGATACAGGGTGTCCGTCAGGAAGGTATAGTACTTTGTTTTGAAAAATATTCGAGAAACCAACGTGTTTTAATCGTTAAAACATTTTATCAAAATCAATTATCGATTACTCTGACGATGAAAAAGTTACGTGAAATTTTTGGGAGAAACAACGTGCCAACAAGACGCACTATTTATCATGTAGTAAATGATTTCGAAGAAAGAGGGTCTGTAGCTGATAGGGCCAAGCCTGAACCACAACGTACTGCTGCTCGAGAAAGTGTTCAAAACAATCCATCAACCTCAATTCGACGTCGTGCTTAGGAGTTTGGTCTTCAAAGAACAACTTTGTCCACAATTTTTCACGATAAAACTTTTACTTCATTATTTTGCTTGGACCTTGCCATTGTTTAGGGAATACGATATCACCTAAATGACCGCTTCTGGATTGGGTGGTAGCAGTGGATCCGTTTGAGGTAGTGTTCGAAAAAATATGACCCAATGACACCTCCAGACCATAATGCGCACTAAACAGTCACTTTTTCTCATGCAATGGCTTTTCTACAACCACTTTCGGGTTCTTCGGGCCCCATATGTGACAATTTTGCTTGTTGACGTAACCACCGAGTAGGAAATGAGCTTCATCGCTGAAGAAAATTTTGTTCGATTGAAAGCCTACATTTGAATCACCACTTTTGTAGTAAGTTTTTTTACGCGTTCTTTTGTTGCTAAACAATCCATATTCGTAAATGGCAAATCTTTCACTAAATAAATAACACTTTAAATGACAGGTATTTAACAGTTGACAGCCTTGCCAGACCGACAGTTTTAAATCCAGTAAATGTATAATCCTGTATATATTGTATAGTATTACATTTCGTCGAATGTAATATTTTAAAAATGTTTCACAGCTTATGTCGCCATTTGTAAGAACTTGGACAAGCGTCATTAACAATTGGCATTTCATATCGCGACAAAAGCATAAGCACATGAATTATTTGTGAATCTTTGAAAACAAGCTCGCATTTTTTTCAAAAGGTCAGTGCGAAAAGACATTGTCAGGTTCGAAATGGAGTCATTCTAAACTGTTGCAATAAGCGATGCTTTTAATAGCCTATATAGAGTGGACCAGCAAAATAATAATAGTTATAATCACACAATGTTGACATTTCGTTTTCCCTTTTTCATAACGTGTTCTTCATGCAACAAACGGACAAAAGAAGAATGCAGCAACAAAGGAAACAGATTTAATTTAAAGACATTTTTCTCAGATCTCCTCAAGAAGCATTCACAAAACAGAATTTCCTTTGGAAACAAATCCAAAAAATCAGCAAAAGAAAAAAAAAACTGTTTGGTATTGTAGAGCGCGTAGAACATCACATCACGTTTCACGAATTCGCGGTAAACATGGACTCAAAATGAAACAAAACAAACCGAAAACACAGGGACAGAAACGCTCAAGAAGAGTAAGCTGATTTAGAGAACAAAATGAGAAGAAAAAAAATTAAACACAGAAATGGCTTTAAGCAATTTTTGCCTCATTTTTTTTGGGTATACGCTGTGTTTTACTTTTGACAAAACTTAAGAAAAAAAAAGGAAAATAACCACAAAGAAACGTTCAAATTTCAATAGTTCTTGAAAACTTTTGTGAAAACAAAACGTTAAACTTTAGGAAAACTTCTTCTTTTCATTTCGTTGCCAACACTTTTGGTTTTCGAAGCCACAGCAGCAACAACAAAAGATGCTGTACCACAAAAAAAGTGTCCTTTTTCTAGTTGAGGCTACAAATTCAACCGCCGCCGCAGTTGCAGTTGTTTCATGCCACGACAATTCTATCGGTTAGTTGGTTAAAGTGTCTTCTTTTGTTGCAATTGTTGCTTCGCTAGATTTCTGTTTTTCACATTTTAGCCAGACAATGGTAATTGTGGTTAAATGTGGGATTTACATGACATTAAAGAAAACCAAACCAAGACAACAAACAACAACAACAACAACAACAATAGTAACAGCAATAAGATACAATGTTGGCAAGTAAATGTCTTGCCGTCTTCTTTGGGACCAAAAGCGTTTTTGGGTGTGCATTCGATGTTCTTGTCATTCACCTAACCCTGTGTAATAGCAGTTACCTTTCAAGTGGATACGGAGGGTAGGAAAATGTTGCCCTAAAACATTTTTAAAGGAAAGTGGAGATTCACTTAGTTAGGTTAGTTAAATTGGGAAAAACGAGTGTGTGTTGTGATACCAGTGGCAAGAACGAAATTGGCATGAGCTATATGCCAGTGTATTCTTAGCAAAAATACCAATCAGGTATTATCCTCTAATGCACTTCTTGGCTGGGTAAAAACATGATAAAATAGGGTGATTTTTTAAGATTTAAGTTTTTCAGTTTGGCAGCATTAGTTGGTAACGGCGTCCAAGCGTCATCTCTTAAAGTGAAAAGTGTACAATAAACTCTGCCATTTCATCATGGAGAGACTAACAAACGAGCAACGATTGCAAATCGTTGAAATTTATTATCAAAATTCGTGCTCTGTGATAAATGTGCATCATTTGATACGACCATTTTATGATCGTCATAATCGATTTGCTGCATCAACAATTCGTGCTGTTATCTCCAAAGTTCGCACCAAATTTACTTTGTTGGACATAAAACCATCGACTCGCAAGCGTAGAGTGCGTACCGGAGAAAATATTGCAGCCGTAGCGGCCAGCGTTAATGACGACCGTGAAATGTCAATTCGTCGCCGTTCTCAGCAATTAGGCATGTGTTACCCAAGCACAAGGAATTTTGTTTTTGCACCAATTGGCTGATTTGAACTTGTTTGACATGAGGTTTCATCAGGACGGTGCAACATGCCAAACTGCTCGTGAAATAATACATGTGTTGAGGGATGAATTTAGTGAGCAGCTTATCCCTCGATTTGGCCCCCAAGATCTTGCGATTTAACTCCTCTTGATTATTTCTTGTGGGGCTATGTCAAGTCGTTAGCCTATGTGGACAAGCCGAACACTATGGAAGCCTTACAGGATAACATGACATGCGTTATTCGTGGAATACAGGCCGAAATGCTGGAAAAAGTGGCGAAAAACTGAACCCTCCGAATGGACATTTTGTGACGGAGCCACGTACAACATTTTCATGAAATTATCTTTAAAATTTAAATGGCAAAGACCAGTTCATCGATTCCAATAACAAATTTTAAAATATGATTCAAATTTGAGTGTTATATTCGATTTAAAAAAAAAAAAAAACTACGGTAAAAAATCACCCTATACATACAATAGAAGATTTTTAAAGAGATATTTTCATAGCAATAAATGTGATTAAAAATATTGCATACATATTTTTTTTTATGAAAAATGAAAAATATATTTTCATTCCCTTTGTATGTCAAGTGGAATACAAAGGGCATAGTTCTGGGAGGAAACATCTCTCAACGTCTTTAATTATCATTTTGTTAGCAGTATTCATCTGATTCCCTATACGAGTATATGGAACAAGTTTACTTTCGTCTATAGTATAATTTTATATGAAAGAAAATGCTGATATATGGATTATAGAGCGTATGAAGTCAGTTTCGTACATAATAGGAGTTTTAATTACAACAACGATAAGAATTTTAAAAATAGTTCCCATCAATTCACAGGGAAGGCCGGCTACGACAAATGGTTTTCCAATTCTTCAATAATATCGCCAACAAGTGGATAAGTGACAAAATTTTGGCTGTGGCGAAATTTGTATAGCCATCACCATGGGTTGCAGTTTACAATGCCGTGGTCGATGCAAATCTTCTTTGTAAGATAAATGGGCGTGGCAAAAATCTGCTCTTTTCAAGCATGACATATTGAGATGCCTGGTTTTTCTAACGGTAGATGAAGTGGAATATATTTGTAGCGTTTTCCAATAACCAATTTGAGAGGTGGCGTTGAAAAATTTGTGAACTTGGATAATTTTTTCCATGTTCAGTAATTTTCCGTTTCAATTGTCTCTAATTAAGGAATAATGTTTAGGAATAAATCGAAAATATTCCACTTCCGAAAGTGGGTTCGTAATTGCATGAGTAAGTTTTTTCTTACTGAAGAACCAATTTTGTCGCTTGTGACCTTTCTATTCTGTTCTATAGAATTCTATTTTATAGAATTTTTTAATAACCAGACCTACAACTAGAGCGTTCCCTTAAATAACTACTACCGAATATTATTTCAATATATGTGGCAAGAGCAATTTTTTGGATACACCCAAATATCTAACGATGAATCGGTATATCACCAAAGATCCTACAAATCATTATTTAATTATATTTAAGAGAACGCTCTAGTTGTAAGCCTGGTTGTTTGGAAAATTCTATTTTATAGAATAGAATTCTATTCTACCATTATTTATTTATATTAAATTAAATTATCATATTTTATATTATTAAAAAATTCTTTAGAACATAATTCCATATAATACAATTTTTAATACCCGGTCTACAACTAGAGCGTTGCCTTAAATATTTACCTATATATCAACTACTGCCCAATATTATTTCTAAATGATCATAATTTTGTTTAAAAGAATACCAGAAATGTTATTATGATTGAAATTTGAAACAAAGTTTTACACGCTTCTAAGCTGAAATAAAATTAGAAATTCATATTGATTCAGTTACCAGTGAATCGATATGAAATATAATGAAACTGTAAAAGGTAGAAGCTTCAAATATGTTTATTCTTTATTTTATGATATCAGCTTTTGGGAAATGTTCACAGATATTTACGATTTTTTTTGATTTTTTTGTGATGAACATTTCTAAATTAATTACAAACAAAACGTTTCACATTTGGTTTCGATTATATGAATCAGAATCTACATGTGTGTGTGTCGACTTATGGGCAAATAAGTGAGTTTGATAAAAATTGCGTTTTCCTTTTCAGTTTTGCGAATTTTGCTAGCAAAATTTGGCATTTGGCATGGTAATATTTTTAAAATAAATACAATATAGCAGGTGGAAACATCTTGCCCCTACAAAACCTAAACACATTTCCAAAAAATGTTTAAAATTTTCCCTATTTTCTCACAAACTTTACCAAACTTTTCGCTAACTAAAAGCCTTACACAAAGCTAGTTTACAGATACAAATAGAGTCATTCAGTTCGTATACATTTCATACGAGTACTGGGTATTGACCATTTAAATAGACCACTTAAAGTTCAACCAAAACTCGGTTGGAAGGACCAGGCTTTTGAAGTACTATTGGAAAAGTGCAGAAGATCGAAGCGCTTGGAATTATTTTCTACATGCAGCGTATAATAGAGAGGATGTCTATTCTAGTTGCCACTTAAGAAGAAGAAGACTTAAAGGGTTTGTTAAAATTACTTTTTGTCGATAAATTGACAAAACTGTAGCTATAGTGTAGTTTTAGTGTTTATTTACATTTCTCAATTTTGTCACATCATCACAAATGTAATTTGTGATTTTTACAACAGATATAAATATCGAACAAAGGATTTTGTATTGCTAAAACGCAAAAAATGTTCAAAAATTAATTTTTGTTTTCAATCTTCGATTAAATTTTATTATCTAAAATATATGGCGAACAGTGTGTGTGTTTCAAATCCTTGGACAATTTTCGTTTCCTTTGACAACATTGCAAGCATCATGTTCGTGTCTTAAGTTTTTTGTTTTGTATGGCATACTGGATAGCTTCTTCCCGCATACATTTTGTATACGTTTAATGTTTGTTTTCTATTTACCCGTCATTTTCCTCTTTATGTCTGATGTTATTAACAACAATCATTAAGTTTTTTCTTTTCTGAGGGGGGAGAAACATTTTCCCTTTTCATTGTAACGGTTGGTTTTTGTTTTGCTTTTCTTTTTTCGCTTCAGTCAATATTTTCGACACAAAAAGAAAATAACTACAAACCTCCTTGAAGATGATAAATTGTGGTGGGCTAAGACTTCTAAAGAAAGCAAGAAATCCAACCCGCATAAAGTGTGAAATTTTCACTTCTACTCAATTCTTGCTTTACATTCTTGGACCGAGCGACGGCAAAAAATGCAAATTGTACTACTTGTTTATTGAGTGCTATGCGAACGTATGGAAGTGTTAACAGCAATTGTTATTTGTTTATGATGTTTTAGACACAAATGTTTATGTACGGGAGTATTTGTTAATGTTTCATGTGCCCCCGGGGTTATTGACAAACCATCTTTCTATAGGTATTGTGTTTTTCCCAAAAAAAAGAAGAAAAAGTAAAAAAAAAATCAAAAAACGATCTAAAGAATCACTTTGAAATGCAAAGCAGTACGTGTTGATGCTGTCGCTTGTAGTCATGTTCATATTTTGATGTTCTACATTTGATATCCAGATCCGTGTGGATCTTCTCTTGAACGTCTTCTAGAAACTGCATGTAATCGTTAATTTGTAGCGTGAAAGAAAGTCAAAACGCTGACTGGCGTACGTTCGTACGTACATACTTATCATTAAACTGTTCTATATATCTTATAATTAATTATCCAAATGTGTTAAGCAACACATTTATTTCGAAATGTCGGGGCTATTGTGAAAATCCCCTGGAACATGTTTCGTTTAAGTGTGTTTCATTAATGGTTTGCATTGTTGGACTCTGTCGGGGAAGTCTGTCCATCTATGCGTCTGCCTGTCTACTGGTTGCTGGGTACGAGCGTTCGAATTGTCAAAAATTGTGTTCGTACGTGAGTAATGATTCAAATTGAAATGTGGGTCAAACGGCTGTTACTGTTTAACCGATATAATGTATAATTGATTCATACTCATTTCATTCATTTTGTTTTCTGTTGTGATTTTATACATTTGCTTCTGCTTTGCGTGAATGGGCTGATTGGACTGAAAAAATGTTATGAGTCAGTTTGAGGTTTATTTTCGATGTGGCGTTTTCTGATTTACTGTTAACAACATGTTAATAAATTAAAGACACTGCTTTTTATATTTCATATTTAGATCTTTGTAACACGCGGAGTTTACGGCAATGTATCTTTTCAAATTGTTCCTATAACAGACAAAGGAATGGAAAGGTATTTGCCTTAATTTGATGTTATAATGGGCTTACTATATTCATAAAAAATAGACCAATTTGGTTTTGTTTCTATAGACTATAACTTGAGTTTACAAATCTGTAATCTGAATATCATGTTACAATATATTGCATGCTATAAGGTGGCCATGGACAGTCGAATAATTATACATTCAATACTTTCATGAATTAAAGATATCACTGAAGAACTATTTCTTTAAAGATATTTCGTACATTCCAACATATCCGGTTATCCATTTAGTTCTTTCAAAACCGCCGGTCTGGCAAAGCTGGCAGCTGTTGAATGCCTCTTATCTGAAGTGTTATTTTTTTAGAGAAAGATTTGCCCTTTAAGAATATGGGTCGTTTAACAATCGAAGAACTTGTAAAATTAGTTAAAACTTACTACAAAAGTAGTGATTCAAACGTGATTCAACACAACCGATTTTGGTTTTATTGCATGAGAAGTTGCCAGAAAGCCTAATTTCACGGTTTCGGCGTCAAATCGCATGATCTTGGTGGTAAATTGACGCCAGTACTACTCTTCTGATATGTTAGCTCAAGGCGGAAAGTATTTTTTCACTCAAAAAAAGTATAGGTAATTGATCATTTAAGGTATTGTCAAAGTTGGCACAACTGTTCTCTATACTAATGGGGAGTCATTTTGTTTATAGTGGTCGATTTTGTTACATCAAGTGTGTCTTGCGAGTTTTACAATGGATAAAGTTATGAAACAAATAAGTTTTCCCAAATTTTGTGTGGCAAATAGAATTTCATGGGCCGAATAGCTGAAAATGTTAAGAAGGTTTATCGACTTCATCAAAAACATATGTGCATGAGTAGTACGGTGGATTCAAAAGCGGTCAAGTTGTGGTGAAAGAATTGCCAATAAAGCGAAGGAAATGATGACTGAATATCGTCATATGAGTTTGAGAGAGATAGCAGCAGAGCTTTTTGTGACTCAAGAATCAATTGGTATCATTTTTCGCGATTACTGTGTATGAAACGTGTTAAAGTTCGACTAGTTCCAAAAAATTCCGCTTTTGCTTCAAAAACTCATTTGCGTAAAGTTGGTTGAAGATGTACTTTTACGGATCAATTCCTACCACCCATTCATAAAACGAATTGTAACTAATGACGAGACATAGTTTTACAAGAATGACGTTCAAATCAATCAAAACTTTTCGGAAAGATGTCTTCAAGATAACGCTAACTGGTTTTTTTGATTACAACTGTGTTGTGCACTCGGTATTCTTGCCACAAAGTCAGGTAATAAATAAATAATATTACTTGGATGTTACGCGGCCTTTGAGAGATCAAATTCGATGAAAAAGTTTAGATTTGTGGGAAAAATTCATGGCTTTTTCACCATGATAAAACGTCGTCTCACAAAGCTGTCACTATGAACGATTTTCTGACCAAAAATTCACCAAGTATCATTGAACAACTACCGTATTTAACTCAGGTGGCTCTTGCTGACTTTCTTCTTTTCCCGAAACTAAAATAACCACCTCGAGGCAAGAGTTGTCAGTCGAGTCGAAGATACAAAAGGGAATACACGGAGAATTTTCTCTGGAAAATGCATTTGAAAACTGCTTTAATAATTGGATTATACGTTAGGCTTTCTGTTTTGAAATGAATAAATAATAAATATATTGTGTTTTATTGTCTAATTTCCGCTACATTTTTGGTAGTATGTATGTATGTTCCATCTCTTGTCTAATTCTGAGGATCCTCGAACACAAATATAAAATGAAAATTTGGAAAATCAAAGTGACGATTGCCAGTATTTTTATAAATACGTAATAGCAAGTGTTGGCGAGTTCAAACTCATGAGAAAGAAAAAAATATATCAGAAGAAATATATATTCCTCTGCACACAAAATGCACGCTGCACTCCCGTGTACGGCTCCTAAATTTCCAGGAAGCGGCGTAGCGAACAACACATCCCCCCGCCACCCCACGCCGCGCGTTACCGAGAAATTGAATATTTAAACCGCCAACATCCTTATGGCCCACCCTGTATATCACAGCCAGTGGAATCTTTTTGCCAATTTGCCAAAATTGATTCTGACTTTAACGGTTGAATCAGAGACGTAATGTTTTTTGTTTCACATCTGATTGAAGTCTTAATTCAAATTTTGGATAATACAACTTACTTAACCGCTACTGCAGCTCATTAGTCCAGACGATAGTATCGTTTTTGTTCTCCTTCTATGGATTCTCTCCTCTATGGATTTTCCCTAAAAATGCGATTTTGTAAAATCCGACTTTCGTAAAGTGTGGTAAAGTGCAAGATGTGTTCCTAATGTTTAGCCTTTGCAGCCTCTAAATCTAGTCTGGTTGAATTTTTAACTCAGCTAATTCATGTTCGAATTCTGAAGCTTGTATTTTCTTCATATTCTATGGCAGAATGCATACTTCTAGTTACTCGTCTTCAGTTTCTAACATTTTGCCTCAGGTGGCTGTGCCACTTATGCTATCCTTTATATCTTAAAAGAACGAATTTCAAAGAAGAAGAATTTATTCCTTGTTTTATCCCTAAAAGTATGAATTTTCTAAAATTCGTTTTTATTGGGCTTCTTTTTTAACGGAAGAATTCCCACTCTATGGTACCAACTTGACGCCTCGAAAAATTCTTTTTGTCGTGCGCCTACCCTATAATAACTAATTTTGGTGATTTCAGTACCATTTGTTCATTATGTGTCATTTTTTTAATACATCTCTTCTCATTCCTAGTCTACGCTTGTAGGTGAATTTACACAACCAGTTTGACGATTCAGGCTTCACTCTTTTGTTCCAAAGTACCAAAAGTGCTAATTTTGCGCTTTTCCCTCGTTCTACCCCTTAAAAGAATAAATTTCGAAAAAGTTTCTTTTTGATTGCGACTATACTATAAAAACAGGCTGTACAAACGTTGACTCATGATTGAAGTTTCAACCATTTGCTAATATCTTCGATACTATTATTGTCACTCTTCTGCCTTTAGTTCTCCGAAAGCTCAGAGTTACGTTATATAATGATGACCTTATTTCTGATCCTTTGATTATACTTAATGATATAATCTTGCTCCTACACCTATCAGTTGTAAAAAATTCAAATTCTGATTCGACCATTTTATGGTCGTCATAATCGATTCGCTGAATCAACAATTCGTGCTGTTATCTCCAAATTTCGCACCAAATTTACTTTGTTGGACATAAAACCATCGACTCGAAGAAAATATTGCAGCCGTAGCGACCAGTGTTAACGACGATCGTGAAATATCAATTCGTCGCCGTTCTCAGCGATTGGGCATGTGTTACTCAACCACAAGGATTTTTTTACTCTAATTGGCTGAGTTGAACTTGATTGACATGTGGTTTCATCAGGAGGGTGCAACATGCCACACTGCTCGTGAAACAATGGATATATATCTCCAATCGTTTGAGATTGATAATAGCGTGATTTCCGTACACTTTCATCCATATTTTACCCCCTTAAAATACAAATGTCGCAAAATAAAATTCTTACTATGCACCTAATCTTTAAAGAAAATGGATTCACTACATATAGAGTTCGGACATAAGCAGATGCACACAACTCAGCCAAATTTGGCCGCAATTTGCGCTTGAAAAACTTAGTTTTGACTATGAAAATTGGGTTCATTGCCACGCCCATTTGGGTACCTGCTGCACAAATTGACCGATTTCTCAAAATTTTCTTTTTTCCTTGTAATTAGTAATTTGTGGATCGAAGTCTTTTGAACTGTTACTGACTGAATTAGGTTGTAATTTTCGTTTAAATGTAATAATATCGGACGAATAACTACGAACTTCCTGGTATCTCCCATGATTATTACCTAATTTGACCTATAATTT
>JAHXMU010000647.1:433462-482249 GCA_019455685.1 Philornis downsi | reverse complement strand
GCTTTGTGGTCAGAATTGGAGAATATGGCTTGCAAGACTCCCCACAGCATGAAGATAAAGAGGAGAGTATTGCTTGCTAACAGATGTTACTATGGGCTAAGCAAGCGATTCAATAATAAAGCCCTCTCTCGACAAACAAAAATCCGATTGTACCAGACATTGGTTCTACTTGTCTTGGGTTATGACGCAAGCGGATGAGTCAGTACTGGCAGTTTTCGAGAGAAAAATACTCCGCAAAATATATGGAGCCATCATCGTTAACGGAGAGTATCGGCGTCGCATGAACAATTAGCTGTATGAGCTATATGCCGACATCGACGTGGTCATACGCATTAATATACAGCGATTGCGTTGGCTGAGTCATGTTGTTCGGATTAACCTAAATGCTCCGGCATGGAAAGTTTTCGACAACGAACTCGGTGGACGGCGCAGAAGAGGGCGACCGAAACTTCGTTGGAAGGACCAGGTTTTTGAAATATTGTCGCAGCTTGGTGTGAAGAATTGGAGGAGAAGTGCAGAAGATCGGAGCGCTTGGAATTATTTTCTATGGGCGGCGTATAATAGATAAGGATGTCTATTTCAGGCGCCACCTAGGAAGAAGAAGTTAGAGTTATAACTGAGGTACTGGCATAGAAAGAAATATGATGGGCGCCGTCCACGACACGCTCATTTTTTAAAACCTTTTTTGGCGGTCAAACTAACTGAGCAGTCGTCATACAAATTTAACAATATATTTCTATTAATCACGAAATTGCAGCGAAACATATCCCACATTTTGTGAAGAATATGTAAAGAGGCGTGGCATCGTCCAAACAATTTAACAGTTTGAAAGGCCAAATCTCATTATCTATAACAGATATAAAAAAAAAGTTTTGATACAATGATACTCATATGAGCAGTAATGTCACGTCCCTTTCTATATTATTATAATTATAATTATAGCAGTGAAACTAGCGGACCGATTGTCTTGACGTTATGTTTTTAACATTCACGAAATTGTACGATTGGGTTACCGCTCCCTAATCTTATGGATTGCCAGAAGTCAAAGAAAGGAAATAAGTGGCGCCAAGCCCCATTTTAAAAGGCCATTGAGGTGGCCAATGTGACGTACTGATCTTCATTAAATTTGAAGAATATATTGCTCTTAATCACAAAACTAGATTATGTGACCTTAGGTTAAGACTAAAAAAGGTGAGTAAAATCTTTAGTAAAAATACAGAGATTTAGATGATCATATCTCATAAGCTAAAACTCTTTATAAATAAAAGCTTCAAGAATCATCGTTATTGTTAACCAGACCTGGTCATATATGGAAACAATTGAGCAAATAGTCAAGACATTGCCCATTCTATCTATGTTCTATCTATGTTTGGGTAGAAATTTAGATATTAAAGCGGTGTTACTCTTACAGAAAATTATTTTTATTCTACCTGCACACGTCAGGTCAGCTAGTTGGTTAATAAAACACAACATATTTATTATTAATTCAAATTTATTTATATTATTGCCTTCAGAATAGGCCTTGGCTGATTTAATAATCAAAATCATTAAAATATTTTTTGCCGCCAATTCTCTTTTATGTCTCCTATCGGCTAAAAATGGATGCCCCGAAATGGTAATTTGAGTTTAGGGAAGAGAAAACAGAGAGCCGTTGTCGTAACAGCCGAATGCGGCAGTTGATCAATAATATTTGCTGAGTTTTTGGGAAAAGAAAGCCACATTGAAAACTTTCCGACAGATGCCTTATCTTCGAGCAAAACTCATGACTATTATTTTAACAAGTAGGGTCCTTTTCGCCTGGTAATATACTTTTTTTTTACTGACCTTTTGACAAAAACTCTGAGTGCCCAATAGAGCGATATTCAAATAAAATATTCAGCAATACCTTGACGTCTGATCTACTTTAACGTTTTTTTCCGTTTTGGTTCAGTTGGAAAGTTTCATTCGGACGTTTTTTTGACTGGTTTACATGTCAAACTGGCAAATCCATGCTTTACAACTATAGGGTAATTTTTTAATCGTAGTTTTTTTTTTTTAAATCGAATAAAACACTCAAATTTGCTTCATATATTAAAATTTTTTGTATTGGAATCGATAAATTAGTCTTTGCCATTTAATCTTTAAATATAATTTCATGTTAATGTTGTCCGCGGCACCGTATCAAAATGTCCATTCGGAAGGCCCAATTTTTCGTCACTTTTTCGAGCATTTCGGCCTGTATTTCACGAATAACGCGTGTTATGTTATCCTGTAAGGCTTCAATAGGGTTCGGCTTGTCAACATACTCGTAAACTAACGACTTGACATACCTCCATAAGCAAGAAATAATCAAGAGGCGTTAAATCGCAAGATCTTGGGGACCAAATCACAGGTCTAAATCGAGAGATAAGCTGCTCACCAAATTCATCCCTCAACATATCCATTGTTTCACGAGCAGTGTGACATGTTGCATCTTCCTGATGAAATCACGTGTCAACTTAGTTCAACTCAGCTAATTGGGGTAAAACAAATCCTTGTAGTTGAGTAACACATGCCCAATCGCTGAGAACGGCGACTAATTGACATTTCACGATCGTCATTAACATTGGTCGCTACGGCTGCAATATTTTCTTCGGGACGCACTCTAAGCATGCGAGCCGATGGTTTTATGTCCAACAAAGTAAATTTGGTGCGAAATTTGGAGATAACAGCACGAATTGTTGATTAAGCAGGTCGATTGTGACGACCATAAAATGGTCGTATCAAACGATGAATATTTGTCACAAAGCACGAATTTTGATAATAAATTTCAACGATTTGCAATCGTTGCTCGTTTGTTACTTTTTTCATGATGAACTGGCAGAGTACACTGTACACTTTTCACTTTGACAGATGACGTTTGAACGCCATTACCAACCAGTGCTGGCAACCTAAAAAACTTAAATCTTAAAAAAATCACCTTACAGTTATAAAGTGTTTTGTGAATGTGGTGCAGGAATTTACTCGTCCTACCATATATTCAACCAGTCGTGCAAAAAGATGCTAGTTGATTTTTGGAACTTGAGAAGTTTAGTAACTATTTTTCTCCAACTTAAATGACGATTTGTAGTCGCCAGTTCTTTTACTTTATCCATGTTAGGTTGCAGCAAAATTACATAGTACTAATTTCGAAAATCTTCAAATTTCAGACGCTACCAGGTAATAAGACTGTAAATTGACTGTAATTTTGAACTTGGAATTTAATAGAAATAAGAATACAGAATAATGTAATCTATCTCTAATTCATTCAAGCGCCTTCTTGCTGGTTGAAGGCGCTTGAATGAAAATCAAACTTGAAAACTTTTTCAAAAATTGTGATACTTGGCGATGTTTTTCAAACCAAAAATGTTGGTAATGATCATGAAATGAAACAATATTTCAGAACATTTTATCGAGCCCAACTAATATTAATGAGACAACAGCAAAGAAAAAGTTCTAAAAAAAACAGAGAATAAATAATTTTATTATGCACTGAGTGCAATGAAATTTTGGCTACAAGAAGGCTTAATCGTATGTAATATAGAAAAATAAAATATTTTAAAATATTCTTGAAAGGGATCCCACAATTCTCAAACAAATAGCTAAAATGGGATTTCTGACAAATAACTTTGTATCTTCGATATTTATGGATAACTGGTGGCAAAACTTGGCGCAAAGTAAAAGTTCTAAAAAAAAAATAGAGAATAAATAATTTTATTATGCACTGAGTGCAATGAAATTTTGGCTACAAGAGGGCTTAATCGTATGTAATATAGAAAAACAAAATATTTTAAAATATTCTTGAAAGGGATCCCACAATTCTTAAACAAATAGTTAAAATTGAATTTTTGACAAATAACTTCGTATCTTCGATGTTTATGAATAACTGGTGGCAAAACTTGGCGCATTTGGTTTAAATAAATGCAGTTATAAATCGGTATTTAAACAATTAAAAAAGAACTTGTGAATTTTAAGATATTTTGAGTTAAAGTTAATTTTTTGTTAAAAAATATCACATATTTCAAACAAGCTGTAAACATCGTGATATCTACTCGTATGTTAGGCTTTGAAATGTTCTAAATTTTGTTGTCCTTCAGAACAATGTAAAAACTTAATATATTGCTGAACAACTTTTTCTGCAATCGGCGAAAGAATGATGATACTTTTTTCCAAAAATCGTTAAAAAAATACCTTATTTTTCCCAATTTTTTTGAGACTTCTGCCATATTTAACGTACAGAGATTACTGAAATGATTTCTTCTACAGTTTATGAGAAATATTGCCCTTCAAAAACATGTCTACCGAAGAAGTTCGGACTTTTATTTGCTTTACAATTGTCAAAAAACTAAGAAGACAAAGGGCAAAATTAAAAGAAAAAAAAAAAAAAAAAACTCTAAATTGAGTATCTCCCAAGTTGTGACACAAAACTAGAACACACAAGATTTGTTTAAGTGTCAGCCGATAATGTAAAAATTGCTGTAATCACATTATGAACGTAGTTTTGGCTGCACAATAAAAAAAGTACAGTATTTTGGAAAAACACTGTGCCGATCCGGTTGTACCTTGAGTGTTGAGTCTCTAAACTTAAGCTTCACAAATTTTCAAAAACATGTACGAGTATGTGAAATTTTAGCAATATCGTTCAAAACATAAGAGATGGCATAAAACTTTCCTTTCTTTTCATTTGCCTCCACTGTGTCGTGGTTCACTTTTACGGACTATTTAGATGCTTCAATTTTGAGTAAACATTCGAGTGATGCCAATAAAAGCCAGACACCCCATTTAACTTTGATCACAAAAATATAAAAAATATTTTATTACAACAGATAAATACAAAAATTAACAAAATATGTCAAAGACTATCCTCATGTCTGACATCAGTTGAAAGCAATCTTGTTCACAAATTCCGCAAAGTCGATATACAACATTACTGGTACCTCCAAGGCAGCAAAATGGCCAGCTTGATTAAAGTATTTACTATGAATCAAGTTAGTGAATTTGTCCTTCAATTGCCAATCCATGGCAGCGGGCAAATCGAAGCGGAACCGGGCACAGCCCATGGGTACTGGAGTTTGGACGCGTTCCATTTGTAAGCTGCGGTAAGCCTTGGACATATTCTCTTTGTAGAAACGAGCCGCGGTGGTGGCCGTATTCGTCAAATAGTAGATCATAATATTATCCAGCAGAGCATCCATGGTGAAGACTTTGTGTAATCCACCGAAATTCTGATTGTCGGAGGGACTAATTGCGGCGTTGAATTTCTCTAGGAAATATGAAGCCAAGCCGACAGGGCTGGTGAGGAGTGCAGTGCCAATAGTGTCGGGTTTTGTAGCCTGAATGTGGAAGTAACCGCTTTCTTGCATTAAAAGAGCGAACTTTTCTGATAGAGGGAAATGATGGCCGTGGAAAAAGCGAGAGGGAAGGAATTTATCTGGTTTGAAGCTGGCGACGATACTCTTCATTATTGACAAGGGAGTGTTCATAATGCACATGTTGGAATGGTAGCCCAGAACATTGTCTGGAAAAATAGTGGCAACGTTGCTACCGATGATGGAACCCCAATCGCCACCTTGAACTAAGAATTTATCAAAACCCAGTCGCAACATAAGATTACGCATAACTATGGCCATTTCAGCGGCATTGAATCCAACTTTGCGAGCAGCCTTAATAAAATAAAAATAAATTTAATTACAAACGCTTCAATGGGAATTGACAGACTTACATCTGACCAACCATATCCAACCAACGAGGGGGCGACAACTTCGAACACATAGTTGCTCATATCAGCGGGCTCAGTGAGGATGGGTATGAAATCGTAGAATTCCCGAATAGATCCTGGCCATCCGTGGAGTAATAGTAGGGGCAAAACCTTTTCCTTTTTCAATGCCTCAGCAGTGGGTTTGGCGTGAATAAAGTGGATGCGCAATCTGAAAAGTAAGCATTATATGATTTATCGAAATTATTAGATTTTGACAATATTATTTAAAAGTATAATTCATGAGCCAACGTTTTAACACCATTTTTTTTATATCAATTATTTGAAAAAAGCATGTAGTTTTATCAAATGATCTAGTTTAGTTAGTTGATCTAGTTTTAATTATGTCGACTAGATATTTTCTACACTATTTTATTTCTTTATATAAATAAATAAATAAAATAGTGTAGAAAATATCTAGTCGACATAATTATAGTTACTAGCGACTATATTCCGATAAGAAGAGAATGCAATTTCTTGGACTGTTTCATTTTCCGGAAATTATAGGAAACATTTAAGTTCCGGAATATGTTAAACATATCGCATTTCTCAATTTCGAATAGCAAATTTTGAAAAAAAAACATATGTATCGTGTAAAATTGAATTGGATAATAAAATTGAAAGGTAGAGAGGGCAATATTTTCTCAAGAATGAGGACTTAGTATGAATATCTTATTTAAAGAAAAAGGAATTTGAAATGTTCTAATTTGATATGTTAACTGACAAATGATACTAAATTTGTAACATAAACGGATTTCAAGGAAAGCAAACTTGGACGGCTTACTATGAAATCCGTTTGCCTTACAAATTTCTAATTTTTACCAAATGACCAGCGTTTATTTTATTTTTATTTATTAGTAATTGTTAAAAATGTGTACGTTGAATACATGAACTGAATAGCCGAGAATGGCAACCAAATGTGTTGTAGTTATGATATCAGAAGCGGATCATATTATAAAGACATAAAATTTATACAATAAAAAAATAATGTTCATAATAAAATAAAAATAATAAAATAGACTATAAGCTATCATCTAGAATAAACCATCATCTAGAATAACGAATCATCTACAGGGTGGCGCAATATAACGTGCATATTGCATCATCTTTTTTTGCGGGGTAGAAAAGGCGCGGGCGGGGGGCGCCTACATCGTTGGGTTGGCGGGCTCATGGAGTTTTAGTCGCTACGAATCACTTCGACGGGAAGCGTCGCGCATTTTGCGTGCGCGCATTTTACGAGAACTCTCGTTCATATATTGCTACTAGGCGACTATATTGTGCTGAATATGGACTACGGCGAATTAGTGAAGCTCCGAGTGCTAATTTAATTAAAATATGGGTAAAGCGTTTTGAAGAGACCGGTTCAACATTTAAACCACAAGCAAATGGTCGCCCAAGAACATCTAGGACCGAAGACAATGTTGAGAGAGTTATGGAGTCAGTACGAGGAAATCCACAAATGTCGACTCGCAAGAGATCGTCTGCCTTACAATTATCGCGACGAAATTTGCAACTAATTTTAACATTGAATCTTAAACTGTATCCATATAAGCTGCAATTAACACAAGAATTGAAAGAGTCTGACTTCATAGCAAGGCTCGCATTTGCTAATGAAATCCTTAATCGTTTTTCCAATTTTGACAACATCCTTTTCTCTGACGAGGCTCATTTCCTTATGAATGGGTTCGTAAACCGTCAAAATTGTCGTTACTGGAACAGTGAAAATCCCAAAATCAAACACCAGAAACCATTGCATAGTCCTAAAGTGACAATCTCTGGCAGAGGAATAATTGCTCCTTTTTTCTTCGAAAATGCGCGGGGCCAAAACGTCACGGTTAATACGGAACGCTATGTTGAGATGTTGGACGGATTTTTGGCTCCAGAAATTGCAAGTTCAAGAATAGTGAATTTCAGAACAAGATGGAACTACCTGTCACACATCCAATGACTCCATGGCGGTGGTGAAGCAGATGTTCCCTGGCAGACTGATTTCGAAAAGAGGTGATATCCCATGGTCCCCACGTAGTCCAGGCTTGACACCTCTTGACTTTTTTTGTGGGGATACCTCAAACACAATGTCTACAGTAATAATCCAAGAAACATCATTCAGTTCAAGGAGAATATCCGTGGTGAAATGGCAGCCATTACACCAGTATTACTGAAGAAAGTTTTCAATAATTTTCGCTTGCGGTTAGAGGAGTGCCGTCGTAGAGAGGGTCACCATTTAGATGATGTTATTTTTAAAAAAATAAACTCCATTTATTACTCTACAATGCCTTAGATCTATTTTAACCATACCTTTTGTATTTATTTTTTAATTTGTATTTATTTTTAATTTTTTAATTTTAAATATGCACGTTCTATTGCGCCACCCTGTAGATTCCGTAGTAATCAAAGAAGAAACCAGATAATAAACCATGATTGGTGCTAAAAGCCAACTGTTTTTATACGATTTATCAATCTCTACTTGAAACATCATAGAAGGACAATTATAAATACGGCAACCAAATTTTATGAGAAATGTCTTAGACATTTGGGATGAACAATTCAATGTAAGAAATAGGGCTAAAATTCGGAAAATATTATCTCGTAATGATTTCCCTCTAAGATTTCCCTAATAAACCAGACAGCACTAAATAACAATACTGGACGAGGGGAAATGTCACAGAACGAGTATAAATCTATGATGTATGCTTTAGGATTCTCCGAAAGATTTTAAAATTCAAACGTCTATGACAAGAAGAAATGTGAATTAGTCAACAAGTCGCAGAATACGGTACAAAAGATGTTCAGCAAAACTAAATTGAAAATGCAGAAAGAGGACAAAGCACATATTCCCAGTAAGAAAACAAACATACAAATATGTTAAAGAAATTCGCAATTCGTGATTTGCGAGTAGCGAAAATTTGGGCAACCATCATTGACTTTAACAAGGGTGTGTCATGGGAAGGATACTGCAGTTTTTTACTCAATTTCGTTGAGTCTCACAAACCCGTCGTTTTAAATAAATTTAGTTTAGTTTATCATAACAAACATGTTAAAGAGATCCGCAACTCGTGATTTGCGAGTAGCGAAAATTTGGGCAACCATCGTTGACTTTAACAAGGGCGTGTCATGGGAAGGATACTGCAGTTTTTTACTCCATTTCGTTGAGTCTCACAAACCCGTCGTTTTAAATAAATTTAGTTCAGTTTATCATACGATGTTAAAGAGATCCGCAATTCTTGATTTGCGAGTAGCGAAAATTTGGGCAACTATCGTTGAATTTAACAAGGGTGTGTCATGGAAAGGATACTGAAATTTGTTAGTCCATTTCATTGAGTCTCACAAACCACTCTTTTTTATATAAGTTTAGCTCAGTTTAGCATTATGAAGTAAATTTTGGGAAACAAATTTCAAAATAAATTGTTATACTAGGTCTGAGTTTTCAAATTTCGCGGGCTACGCACATTCGACTTTGGATTATTATTTTTTCTTATGTTGGTACACTCGTCTCGAAGATATGTTGACGGTCTTTATCCATATATCATATTTAGTTTGTTTGTGAGAGGCATAAATAAGACAAGTGTTTTGCGTGATCGGCGATATTCTGCTATTGAAAAAAATGAATCAAAAAAGTTGCATCAAATTTTGTGTAAAAAATGGAATTAAGTGCTCAAAAATACTTGAAATGTTGACAGTGGCATACGATGAAAATACTCTTTACAAGTGGTACAAGCTTTTTATAGGTACAGAAGGTCGAGAAGTTGTGAATGATGACGCTCGCTCTGGACGCCCCAGCACATCAACAACCGACGAAAACGTTGAGAAAGTGAAGAAATTTTTTACGGAGAATCGTCTACTACTAATCGTTTTGTTTGTTTACATGTTGCTGAATCGTATCGAATTTTCAAGTTCGGAACCAACGTGCAAATTGTTTTAACATCTTTGTTCTTGCTAGGCGGACTGCTTTTTGTGTTGGTGTTTAATCCTGCACTTTTTGTATTTTGTTGACCTTCAAACGTAGCTAATTTTTTAATTTGCATCCTATGCTACGAGCAGACACATTGATATTTTGCGTCAATTGAACTGCGCTTTGTAGTGGATTACGTTAAATTCTAACGTTCACTTTTCAATTAATGGTGATGTTGCTGTTTTTGGATGTTCACCTCAACGGCGTTTTTTGATGTTATCAGTATCATTGTAAGGTATGTATAGTGGTCCGACAAGGAAACATTTTGTTCACATGTAAATGTCATAGTTCATTAACAATAACTGGTTGCGATTTCCCAGCCATATGCAAAGCAATAACAATGTTGCGTTTGAGTGCCATTTTGATAACATTTTGTAACTTCAACATAAAACAACGAGTTTTCGCCGGCTTGTAAACTATGTAACAGACTGGCGCTTATCGAAAGATGAGAATGCTAACATTAGTCGTTTGTTTGTTACAGCGACTTAAAGTTGATAATACTTCGAGGTCCTTTTATCTACATCACATTATCGAAGTTAAAAAAATTCGGCATATTCTTTGGTATATACTATCGATTACATATTGGAAGAACGCTGGATTTTGAGGACGGCTCCTCTTTTTTTGGGGTCTGGTAGCGTTGTAATTGTTAGTTTTTTGATTGATTTTCGTAATATGTTGAAAAGAGCTCCTGATCTGTGTAATTTGAAATTGATCAATATCTTTGGTGTTTCCAAACACACAAGAGAATTTACTTAGCTCTATAGATTGGTATGCATTTTTTTATGTATATTTTCCATATTTTTTGTTCTAAACATTGAACATGTACATAATGGCGGCTGCAAATGAACCTACATTTTTTCTCACTATCTTCCGGAATAAAACTTCTACATACCCTTGAATTTCTGTGGTGTATTGTGGCAAACCATTTAAAAATGCCTCACGCTCCGACCATTTGTTCAAATAAATGTCACGCCAATAGTCAACGACCTGTGACATGGCATCGGTATTATAGCCATACTCAAACTTGATACCCTCCAGAGGCTCCGTCAGTTTTAATGTGCGATTTAATTGTTTTTGCAGATCGATGATTACCTACAAATAAATCAGAGAAAAAACAATTATTTTCATTGTTAATTCTTTTATATAAATTCTTTTAACTTATCCGAATATGAAACTGATTATAATGTAAGCGTATAAGCAATACAAAATCATGTAAAATCCATAGCGTTACGGTTATACTAAGTTTATTACTTCTTTTGCATTTTCTTTCTAACAATTAGAAATGTTCATTTGAGACCTCATAAAGGATGTATATTCTTGATCGCCGTAAAAACCTGACTATTTTAGCATGTTCACCTGTCCGTTCGCATGTCTGTTGAAAACATGATTGTAGTCATATCGCCCCTTCCAGTAGATTAAAATATGGCATGAAGATATTTTATATTCAAACGCAATTTAAGATCGAAATTGGGTAAAATTGATCCGGTAGGAAAAAACCGTCCTACAACACCACTGAACCCATCTCTAGAAAAATGGTAATTTTTAGATGTTTCGATAATAATTTTCATTAATTAGGTACTGATAACAGTCATAAGTATTGCAAAGATAATAGCCATCATAAATCACATTTGTAACGCTTCCAGTCTCTTCAAATTGCTTTATAATCTTGCCAATTCCTTACACAATAGGATAACTATAATCACCCCGTAATGCACGAAAAGTGTCCACGTTTGAATCATCACTTTTATAGTAACATTTAACTATTTTTACGTCTTCTTCGGCTGTTAAAGGATCCATATCCGTAAATGGCAAGGCTTTCACTACATAAGTAACACTTCAGATGACAGGTATTTAACAGCTGGCAACCTTGCCAGACTAGCGATATTGAAACCACTAATTGGATAACCCTCTACAGTGCATTTTTTGTAGAAAGTGTTATGGAATTGAGACACTGAGCTCAACTAAGGTAAAAATAACCGAAGTGGTATCAGTGTTTTTTTTTTTAATTTTTTTCCGGAAACAATTAAAAAACAACCGAAACAATCACTTCTGAGTTCTTCGAGCCCTATATGCAACAATTTTGCTTGTTGACATAACCGTCGAGTGAGAAGTGAGCTTCATCGCAAAAGAAAATTTTGTTCGATTGAAAGCATACGTTTGGATCAGCCCTTTTTAGTAAGTTTTATTTATTTTTCCGCATTTATTAGTTCTTAACCGATCCATGTTCGTAAAAGGCAAACATTTTACTAAATAAATAACACCGCAGATAACAGGTATTCAGCAGCTGGCAGCCTTGCCAGACCGGCGGTATTAAAACTGGTACCAGTGATTTTCAGAGTGTGAGTCTTTTATTATTGTGTTTTGGTTTTTAAGTAGAATCTCGTATATAATAAAAGAAAAACAAAGTACTTTGCTTTATGTAAACAGACTTAATTTTAATAAATTTTTATAAATAAATATAATCAAGAAAGTTTAAAATTAATATAAGAAAATAGGGGCTAAAGTAATCTGGAATGCTGCCGTGAAAGTAGAGGTGAAATGGGACCGTATAATAAATGTTTGTATGTCCTAGGATCATGGAAAGGCGGATAGACTGAAAAGCCGGTCGTCAAGATTTATGTCACGAGCTGGTGTCCTGTTTTGTATAGATTTTCGTGTTTTTTTTTCGTGACACAATTTTTTTTTTGTGTTGTGTTTAGTGCGAGGGAGATTGGCGGCTTGGAACCCTACCTGAAACAGATGAGCTACCGGTGAACCAACCCCTACCATTTTAATTGGAAAATAGCACCTTCTGAAACTTTCCACACAAATTGATCGATTTTTCAAAATTAAATATTTTCCCTATAATTCTTATCTTGCTAGCTACAGTCAACTGAATTTTTATCTGTCATATTGCTTTGTAATGTTTGGCAGTATTTGAAAAAATTGACCACTTAGCATTGTCTTCTCGACTGTTATACTGAGTTCGATCAATTTCGGTACACTTAGTTCTAAGAGTGAAAATGGAGGGCGTTGCCACAGTCATTCAGGTACCTCCCATGCAAATGACCAATTTTAACATATTTTTTTTTCACATTTTTTTTATTATTATTTACAAAGGTTAAAAAGATTTTTGGTTGTATCAAATAAAATCATGTAGAAATGAAAGAATGTCCTTTATCAAAGGAAGAATCAAGGCGAATTTCAAAATGGGAAATATAGATAATGGCATGTTTAGCTATGTTATATAGTTAAAAGTGATGGAAAAAATGTTATAAAAAATGGATTAATTTAAGGTTAAAATTTAAAAAAAATGTATATTTTTCAACAATCTAATTTGCACAATTTTGTAAACTCTACGAACTTGGTTTGATGTTCATATTCATATTCATTGATTATCATTGATATGTGAAAACCATTTCAATCATTTTCGATACTGTGGAAAAACAATATAACTTGCAGCCCCTGAATGGGATGTAGATTAGTTTTTTACACTATTTTATTTTTAGACTTTAAGGCCAAACTTACTTATTGACAATTCTTTGTATACGAGTATACGAGAATAATAGAATTTGATAAAAGCAAAAAAGAACCACATTAATTTATACACATATGTAAGGAACCACCCTGGTTATTGAATATATAATATTGAATGTGCGTGGTTATTGCATAGTACCAAAAAAAAAAAAAAAACATTTTCCACTAGAGAAATATAGCAGAAAGAAGTTTTTTTTGGCACATTCATATATCTGACAATGAGTCAATTTATGAACACTGGCACTGTCATACTAGCAGTTTCACGGCGATCAGTGGTGGTGCTTTGGCTCTGCCAAATTTTTAGGAAATGTTCATTTGGTCCACTTTTCATTTATTATTTTAGTGGACAAGTCACGGCTTTTTTCGTTAGATAATAAAAACAATGTTTGCTTGATAAAAAGCAAATTGATGGTTGATTGGCTGTTGGGTTAGTAAACATGATAATTGCCGTAAATCTATATAAAACTTTCCAAAACTTGGCGCATATTTTGTTAGATATTAGCTGGAAATTTACAGATTTTTCGAAATTAAAATTATTCCCTATAACTTCTGAATTGTGCTCTGTACTGATCTGCGTTTTTATCCGATGTTTTGATCTAAAATTCTTAGTGAATATGGAAAAAATCAGTCGTTTAAATATACCCCATCAAGCGGTAGATTTAATCGAAATATTATTGGGTTCATATATTTTATCGGTTTACACTAAATCAGGTCAAATTTGGTGCACGTTATGAGTTTGCTTAGGTAGTGTCGAGAAATGAAAATGGACCTAATTGTTATGCACCTTCCGGTATCTCCAAGTATGCAAATTTGTCGATTTTCGAAAATTCAAATTTTATCTTTGTAACTCCTAACATGTAGACTGTAGTGTAGTGAATTCTGGTCAATTGTTTTGCCCATAATTCTTGGTAAAATTTGAGAAAACCGACTTGCGAACCATACCTCCCATACAATGAACCGATTCAACCCATGAATTCTTAGGTTCATAAAAGCATGATCGCGGGTCTAACCCACGATACAGCCACCTATATTTATTTGAGATACGGTCATCTCGATGCGTTTGATGAATACTTCAAGTAGTCGACGAGTCTAGTAAATGCTTCTCAAACAATGACGTTCGGAATCGTCATTAAACTGTAGGTCCCTTTGGATGAGTCAAAAAATAAATGCAAGTAAGCTCACTGAATATGAGAAGCTCTCCCATGTTCTAGTCATGAAATATAAGGGAATTTGTTCAGTTCTTATGTTGACGTCTTCTATACGGTTACTCCAAATTCTCTCAAATTTGGCCAACACTAAAACTTGATTAGGTAGTGTGCAAAAATGGACTGTATTGCCATGTCTCTTCTGTTACCTCCATTCTAAGTTTTTGTTCTTTGTATAGCTTTATACATATCTGTATCTGCCAAAATTTAAAATAAATCAACCAAGTAACTATATCTCTTTCGGTGCCTCCCACACATATGACAGATTTAACTATTTTTTACTTCATAACTTACAAGTAGTTGGATCGAAATCAACCACATTTAGCTCACGTTATGCATTTGATAAACTTAGGTTTGAGAATGGCAATAGATTACCATACCAATTCTGATACCTCCCACATAAATTGACCTATTTAACGAAATCTAATTTTCCGTCTGCTCGTTGACTGCAATAATTTAGATTTTTGTCAATAGAATTTAATACAACAATTTGTAAAATAAAAATAGGACGAATAACGGCGACATTTTTGATACCTGCCATACAAACAACCTAATTTAACCCTTATAGTCCTGGAGTCATTCATAACCTTCATTCAATTGTACTAAATTCAGTATTTTACATTAATTCAAAATATTTGTTGACAATAATTTGACGGTTTACTACAAACTTTCATCTAACTAAAATTTCTATATTGGTTATCATATAACGTAGAAATGACGTGGAATATTTATTTGAAATCTGGCCAATCGTATGTTAGAACTTAAGATAACATTTAGCCATACATGCTTATGTCAAATGAGTTAATTACTTGGGTGTTTTTTTCAGTTATGTGCATTATATAGGGTTATCCATTTTTCGCTTTTAAAAATAAAGTTAAATAAAATACGCATAAAGCTATGATTTCGATGAAATTTTTATTTCGTTTATAGTAAAATTTCATAATAATGAAATTCATGAAGTTTCATTATAATGAAATAAAAATTTTATGAAATTTCATTTACTTATATGAAATGGAATAAAAAATTTCATCTAAGTCATAGCTTTATGTCTGTTTTATTTAACTTTACTTGAACCTTGCAATTATATACGAAATAAAGGGTGTCCGTCGGGAAGGTATACTACTTTGTTTGTTTATAATTTTTGATTAAATGAAAGAGAATGGATCTTTTATTGATAAATGTTTTATTTAATGACTGCAATTATATAGGTATATGGAATATAATATCAGATAATAAGGCTAACAGAGGCGGACATCTGTTAACCTCACAAATGCGAACCCTTTTGAGCAAATTTTTTATTACATTCTCACATATTTCACGCGGTATTTCATTAATTTCATCACGAATATTTTGTATGAGTTGCTCAAGCGTTTCTGGTTTGTTTGCATAAACCTTGCTTTTCAGATATCCCTACGAAAAGAACTCCGGAGCAGTCAAATCATGCGACCGTGGAGGTCAATCAATATCACAATTTCTTGAAATAACTTGTTGTGGAAAGAGGTCTCGCAGTAATTCCATTGTAATCCTGGCTGTATGCGATGTGGCACCGTCTTGTTGGTACCACATGTTAATCAAACCCAAAGCATATAGTTGTGGCGTTAAAAAGTTTTCAATCATATCACGATATCGCTCCCCATTGACAGTTACCGCTACGCCGTTTTCAGTTTCAAAGAAGTAAAGTCCAATGATCCCTCCTGACCAAATTGCACACCAGACTGTCATTTTTAATGGAAGCAAAGGCTATTGAGGCTATTCTGTCTATCCACACATTCATTCAAACGAAAATGTGCCTCGTCACCTTTATGATTTTTTCATGAAAATCGGGGTTGTCATGGGCGAGCTGTAACACCCTATTGACATATGTACGGCGGCGTAAATGGTCTTGTGGAAGAAGCTCTTGTGTCAACTGAATCTTAAATGGAAACAAATGCCAATCCTTGTGCATAATTGTGGCTAAAGTAGTTCTTTGAAGACCAAGCTCCTGAGCAAGGCGTCGAATTAAGGTTGATGGATCGTTTTGAACACTTTCTTGAGCAGCAGTAATGTTTTCAGTTGATTTTGCAGTACGTTGTGGTCCATACTTGGCTGTATCAGCTACAAACCCTCTTTCTTCGAAATCATTCACTACACGATAAATAGTGCGTCTTGTTGGCACGTTGTTTCTCCCAAAACTTTAACGTAACATTCTCATCGTTACAGTAATCGATGATTGATTTTGATAAAATGTTTTAATCATTAACACACGTTGGTTTATCGAATATTTTTCCATAATAAATTTGCCACGTCTCTACTTCACGACTGCCAAATATGAACTGTCGAGACTAATGTTTACCAAAATGACGGCAAAACATTTTCCCGACGGACACCCTGTACAATGTAATTCAAATGACTGCCTCTGGATTGGTTGTAGTAGTGGATCTTTTTTTCGAGAAAATACATCTCATTAACACCTCCAGATCATAATGTTTACCAAACAGTCACTTCTTCCGGCTGTAGTGGCTTTCCACAACCATTTTTAGGTTCTGCGAGCCCCATATGTGAAAATAAATGAGTGATAAATGAGTTTCATCGATAAAGAAAATTTTGTTGGATTGAAAGACCACGTTTGAATTGTTTTTATGCCTTTTTCGGTTGTTAAACGATCCATATTCGTAAATGGCAAATCTTTAATTAAATAAATAACACATCAGATGACAGGTACCTAACAGCTGACAGCTTTGCCACACTGGCGGTTTTGAAACCACTAAATGGGTAAACCTATTTAGAAGTAGCAGTGAAGTATTTAGTAGAAGCAGTGCGATGATGTCTGATGAAAACTTTGACGAATACAACTGCTAGATACGACCACAGTCGGTGTGTGTTAGCTTGAACAAAGTGCATAATTTGTTCATATTTTTTTTATTATTTATTCGTATTCTATTATTGGCTTTCAAACATACTACTATAATAGTTTGCAATTTCGCTTAATGTCTATTATATCATGTATATTATCAACTGTGTAGCTAAATATATTCCATAAACGTCGTAAGCTTTGCACTATAGTTCAATATCCAAAATGAAATGTGTGTATTTTGTATTAGACTTAAATAGTCCTAAGTATTACTGCCCCCACCTACCGTTATCACTTTGATACGCATCACATTAATATGTGTAACTCCTGTGTACTCACCTCCGGATTTGTTTCAATTTTGAATGGCTTAATTGTCTTATCTTCTTTGTAATTAGAACCATCTCCAGGTCCCCAATACTTATTAGTATCAAAGGTGGGCAATGGCAGTGGACGTGTCAATTCATCGTATTTCTGATAGCCGATTCCAATGAGAACGCTAATTAGAACAATAAAAATTATCAGACCTTTCATGTTGTGACCGGCGGTAAAGTTTTCTTATGGAGAGTCTACCGTTTGCCTCTACAGCGGTTTATAAACTAAAAGCTGAGTAGAATTCTGCTTGAAATGCACGCTGTGATTGCCGACAGCTGTTAATTTTTTTTTATTGATAATAATAGTGTTTGTACATTTTAAAGTCTCTCGACTCACACCTACGTTTAAAATATTTATCTATCGCTTGAGATGGCATTTTCAATATATTTATCTGTACTAAATATTAGTTTTTTTTTGTACAAAATTTAACTAAAATCTACGGTTATTGATTGAGATGGAACAGAGTGGAATATTAAGCAAGAGTTGTGCGGAAGACAAAATAAATTACATTAAAAAATTAAAGAACTACATTTGGGTTTAATAACTAATTCCTGTTATAGAGAATAAATATCAAGTTTTCAAGTTTTTTTTCAAGTTTTTATCAATTTAAAATTTTGATAGTCAAACAGATGTAGCCGCCGAGAGTTTCGTAATTAAAAAGAAACTTCAGTCAGTCGAACTGACATACATATATTTTCACTCAACGTCTTTTTGCGTTGATGAAACAGTGTGCAGGGTGCCAGAAGGGGTGTGTTAAATCGCTTAGCCCTTATCAGTTGCTGCTTTGAATTATCGCACAATAAAAGAAATAATATTATTATTATTTCTCTCTCTCAGAAATTGTACAGAGACCACTGATTTCTCCTAAATCGCTCAGTTTATATGTGTGTTATCCTAAAGTCGACGGCATGCAGTCAATTTTCATTTGCAGAATTAAGTTTACTAAATGCCTGATATATTAGAAACTGAATTGAATTTAATGCCACTGAATGGAAGATATAAATTAAGGAATATGTGGGTTAAATTATATAATTTGTTGCTTGCAGTTTTTACATTTTACTAACATTATAATGCAATAAAATTGACAATAAGATTAAGTTACTGCAGTCTACAGATTAGGCATTGTAATAAATCGGTCAATTTGTATGGGAGATACCAAAAAGGGCATGGTAATGCCCACCATATTCATTCCTGGAATTTATTTCATATAAATATTATACATAACGTGTATCAAATTTGACTCAATTCCTTATAACTGCTAGCAAGATTGCTTGTAGATTGTAGAATATATAGCTTAAATTGGTCATTTGTGTAGCTGGTACTTGCTTACTTGCGTGGTTACTTGTTAAATTTTTCTCAAGATTTATAGGGAGTTGTAAATTAATATACTAGGCAAGCATTAAGACTACTACCGTCGATTAAAATGTACAGCAGAAAGATTGAATTTCGGAAAATCGGCAATTTTTGTGGGAGGTACTGGAAAGGGTGCGGTAATGTCTTTTACTTTCATTGGAAGGCCTTACTTTGGAAATTGCTCTGTGTGTTCCAAATTTAACTAAATTCAATGTAACCAAGTAAAAGATACGAATCCAAGAGTATGTGGGTTAAATTAAATTCTGCCGAGCATTACAAACCAATGCAATGGGCAAAAATTTGAGTTACACCAGTCCACGAATGAGAAGTTACAGGGGAAGATCTGAATTTCGGAAATTATGTCATTTTGTATGGGAAGTACCAGAAGAGATTGGTCGATAAAGCCCATTTATTATCACTAGCTACAATTAGGGAAAATAGTACGTTGTGCCAAGTTTCACATAGATTTATGACATTTATCATGTCCACCACCCAGTGAGGCGGATATCTATTAATCGACTTAAAAAGTCATTAAACACATTTAGTCAAAAGATACTTTAAATGTTTCATCTTAAGTTTTATATATCTGTGGTCACAACCCGTAACAGCCTAACTCGAGTTAGAACACAATTGAGTTATTAGCACCATCGTATTCAGCGTATCTAAATTTATTTGCTCTAAATTTTTCATGTTTGTATCTCTTCTAGGAAGGCAATTAATCCTAAAAAAACCTAATAGCTTAAGTTATTTTTCTAAATGACTGATTTGGCATAACTGCCTAAGTCAATTTAGGATTACAACAAATATAAACATTATTTTTTCATCATTGCCTAAATCAACTTAAGTCGTTAATCCAAAAAATAAAGAAACAATTTTATTTTCCTAACTTGAGGTAAGCTCTGAATCTGAAATATTTTGACATAGAATAATAATTTATGTCAATGTAGGCGCACTTTTATTTAATCTGGAATAATAGCCTAGCTCAACTTGAACTTTTTGACTTTCTTTCGTTCAACAATTCATAAGAGCCTAAGTGTCTTTTTCGATAATATCTTTTAGCTGCGAGAATAAACATCTATTTTTTGTTAACAACTAAGTAAAGAAATTCGTTTCCTTGGAATCTGTAGCAAAGTTTTCCAAAAAACACCTTCTCCTGATTTTCAGTGAAGATTCGAAACTTTAAACTCTTGTACTGAAAATATTGAAAAACAGACTTAGGCTGTTATGGGTTGTGACCACAGATATATGCCGTATCAAATGACATGCCTTCATTCCACCGGGTGAAGGTATAAAGATGGTCTTTTAAAGGGCTTTGCAATAGGGTCGGGTACATCTTCCAATTTGATAAAACAAGTTGCTGTGTAATTTCAGATATCAACGTTTTTTTTTTTTGCTTTTGCTCTATTTGAAAGGGTAATTATTAGTATTATACATGGATTATGACATCGTTCAAGAGATCGCCACTGCCACGCTACGAAATATTTGATTTTCGATAGCACAGACGCATAGAACTGGTTGACTTTCAGCGCACCGGTCGCTTTTCACTTATTGACAGAAAAGTGCTACCTAGGGAAATCTCGAAAAAAATATACAGAGGCCATATTTTTTTCAAGATTTCCTTAAGTAGATCAGACAACCCTGCTCCCAAATTATTAGCGTATTGTGTCATGAACTGTCTGACAAGTAGTGCGGTTTTGGTTATGATCGGTCGATAGCTCCCCTCTCCAACGATTATAGCAATGTCGTTATCGTTTTCAATGAAATACGAATTGACGACGCTGCAACTTCGCATTGTGATTTTCTCTATTGACTGACAAAAGCAGGAAAATTAGAAATGCATCAATTAATATAAACAGCGTCCTGAACTGTAAAAATCTACTCAAAATCACAATCTCATCGCCAGCAGATTTTCAAAGACTTTTAAAGATTTGGTAAGATTTGGTATATGGTAAAATATCCCTACATATATATTTGTATTTCATTAGTGGTGATAGTTTAGAGTATCGAGATATCTTACAACGAAATTTAGAAAGTTCTTAAAATGGGGTTTTGAGCAGCCCTAATATATCGATTAAATTTTGAAATATAAATTGATATAACACTTTTATTAGCGGGTTTTGAAAATTCCTTTCGGATTACATCTGTTGTTCCTTTGTACTAAATTGATACTTTAAAGGGTTCAAGTACAAAATGCAGAAGTATATGAATAGACTGCTCGCATAAAGTTATGTTGTGATGGTTCACTTCACATTAACCGCCGGTCTGGCTAGTCTTTTAGCTGTTAAATACCTGTCATCTGTAGTGTTATTTATTTAGTAAAAGGTATGGTATTTAAGAATATGGGTCATTTAACAAACGAAGAATGTGTAAAAATAGTTAAAACTTACTATGAAAGTGGTAATTCAAATGTGGTCACTTTTTTTGCATTACGGTTCATTATGGTTGTCTTAACCGGCCTACTGTGCAAGAAATTGCCAAGATTATGAAGAATTTTCAAGAGGCTGTAAGCGTTACAGATGTGGTCAGGACTGTGCATTATCGCAATGTAAGCACTGCTGAAAATATCGATTCTATTATTGAAAGTGTGGCGGATAATCCGAACTGCAATTCAGAACGCTATGGCTGTATGATAACTGACATTTTTTGATCTGCAACTGAGGATTATGAACTGGACGAAATGTAGTTTCAACCATACGATGCCACGAGCCATTCAACACGACCGATTTTAGCTTTATTGCATGTGAACTTTCCAGAAAGCGTAATTTCACGTTTTGGCAACGTTAATTGGCCACCAAGATGATGCGATTTGACGCCGACAGACTTTTTTTGTGGGACTACGTCAAAGACCGTGCTTACGTGGATAATCGCCAATCGTTGTAGCATTTGTAAACCAACATACGTCAAATTATCACCGAGATACCGCCCGAAATGTGTGAAAAAGTGTACGAAAACTGCCTCAAAAGAAACCACTGATGCAACCAATCCAGAAGCCGTCATTTAACTGACATTGTATTTCGTACATATCAAGATCCAAGCATTATAACGAAATAAAAATTTCATTGAAAACATAACTTTATGTATGTTTTATTTAACTTCACTTTTGAAACCGAAAAATGCATAACTCGCTATGAATAGACTGCAGCATATAGTTTTGTTCTAATGATTTACTTCACATTAATTGGGTTCAGTTACACTTTTGTTCACACTAGAAAGACGGCTTGATTTACATGCACCTGATTTGATTTACATGTACGCTCAAATTGAAATATTCAAACTTTTCAAAATCTATGAAACCTTTAATTAATTACGTACAGTCTACAGTATATGAGTATTAGGTCAGTGTTTGTATCGACAAAACTTTTCTTGTATTTTTTGATGCAGAAATACTCAATATAAATGTTTACTTGATATACGAATGTCACTTCACTGAAACAACTTTATCACATAACAAATTTGTACCCTCCCTTTCCACCCCAAAATAAACTGTTACTCTTTACGGTAATTACTTTTCGGAAAAAGGGGGATATCTGAGGAATCCTTTACTGTGCTTTCTTTGTGTGAGCTTAATTAAGGTTCCATTAACATGATTATCCAGAGACTAAGAAATCATTTTAAAGCAAGAAAAAAAAAAAAAAAAAAACTGAAAACTTCTGGCAACACCCCAGTGGTGTGGCAACGGAGTAATGGGAACAAATATCAACACGACCAGAGTTTTGAAAGCAATTTAACTTTTCAAACGATTCTTCAATATACAATTAATTTAAATGCACTGCAAAATGTATATGCGTATGTGTGTGTGTGTGTGGCTAGAAACGGGCATTGCAAACGACAGGTGTAACTCTGACAATGCGTATGCCATATTCGATATATTTGGTAATTAAGAAGGTTTTAAGTTTTATATAGCTGCTTCTATTAATATGTATTGAATTCTTACGATAGTTTGGTAGTTAATCAATGTCAGCCAGTTATATAGGGCGACAACACCAACGTCTTTTAGGCCATCGAAGCAGGCGCTTAGCAAGCATTTTGTTCTGAGAAGTGTCCAATTTTTGTGCTTTGATAATAAAGATTGAAGCACCGGTTGGCAGCACTGGTTGGTAATGGCGTCCAAACGTAATCTGTCAAAGTGAAAAGTGTACAGTATACTCTGCCATTTCATCATGGAATGACGAATGACCTAACACAATGTCTAATTTTTGGTGAATGGACCTTACAAAAGCTCAATGAAAATCCGCTGTTCTATCGAAAAATTGTTTTCACGATAAGGCTTATTTCTTACAGGACGGATATGTAAACAAGCAAAACTGTCGCATCTGCAGTGATAAATAGTCATCATCGGTCCATTTTTCTTCAAAGACGACCGTGGAAGAAACGTTATCGTCAATGGGACACGATGTCGAGCCATGATACGCGATTTTTTTTTTGCCTCAATTGGCTGAGTAGAACTTGCTTGACATGTGCTACACTGCTCGTGAAACAATTGATATGTTGAGGGATGAATTTGGTGAGCAGCTTATCCTTCGATTTGGTCCTGTGAGTTGGCCTCCAAGATCTTGTGATTTATAGCCTCTTGATTATTTCTTGTGAGGTTTTGTCAAGTCGTTAGTCTATGTGGACAAACCGAACACTATTGAAGCCTTACAGGATAACATAACACGTGTTATTCGTGGAATACAGACCGAAATGCTCAAAAAAGTAACGAAAAATTGGACCTTCCGAATGGACATTTTGAAACGGAGCCGCTAACAACATTTTCATGAAATTATCTTTAAAATTTAAATGGTAAAGACCAATTTATCGATTCCAATAAACAATTTTAATATATGATGCAAATTTGAGTATTTTATTCGATTTTTAAAAAATAACTACGATTAAAAAATCGCCCTTTATTTTTAAATAATGCTATTAACAGTTTAATGTGGTAAACTGTTTTTCTGCAAATGTCGGTCTTTCCACACAATTCAAAAATTAAAGTTTTTCCATTGGACTGAATCAGGTAAAAACAAGCGAACAGGCACCAAGCTGAATAGGCTTAGGCCAGGCCGAGGCTTTTATCGTATGCCAGTCACAATGAATAGTGGTCCACTGTAGTGTGGATGATACATCAACTCATCATCGGATAAGTTAACGTATCAAAAATGTCTTCTTACAACACATAATATATTTACTGACTTATCATATTTGTTCAATGAATAATTTTTCAATGAATATTTTTCGCACCTTTGAATATCCATGATTACAATCAGGGCCGTCCCTTAAAATTTACGTATTAATTGGAGTTGTCTCTTCCCGCATCTGCCAAATAGATGCTTTAAATTCGTAAAAATATTAGAAAAATTCGGGAAAAATATAATTTTTTAAAGATTGAATTCAGTCTTTGTATGGGAATCGTCCACGACGTACCAACTTATTGTCGAGTAAATGGGTGTGTCGAAACCCACCTCTTTTCATGCATAACACATCGATTATGTTTATTTTTCCAGCAAAAATTCGTAGTTTTTAGTATTTTTTAAAAACTTTGCCCGTGACTCTTAAAAAATATATGTATTGAAAGATTCTTTCCAGTAGCTGTACAACATCACCATATATAGCTTATAATTAATGAGTGGCACCATTTATTCGTTGCCAAAAAGTAGATAAAATTTTAATAAGTTTTTTTCCTAATAGGACAATTTCGACCAAATGTGTTCTACATATATAGTGTAGACATTGAAGGCATTGTAGACATAGACATTGACGATTTACGTCAAATATCTCTTACACCTTTATGTTCGAAATTTTTTTGCCATTTCGAAGGTAATTTCGTTATGCCTCTCCTAAAGAAACTGGACTAATTCATTGTCACAAGATTGCCTTGAGGTGAATTTCTTGCAGTGCGCAAGATGGGTGCCGCGCTTGCTTTTAATAGAACTAAAACAGCGTTGTGAAGATGTTTCAGTAGAGTGTTTGGCGATGTTTCATTGCAATAAAGACGAATTTTTGCGACGATTTATAACCACTGATGAGACTTGGGTTCATCATTTCATACTTGAGACAAAGGAATAGTCAAAGCAGTGGAATGGAATGGGAGAACCGCGTCCAAAGAAGGCGAAGGTCATGGCGTTTGTCTTTTATGATGAGCAGGGGATTATTTTCATTGATTATCTTCAAAAAGGAAAACCATCAACGGCGAATATTATGTTGATTTGTAGCAACAATTAGGTGATGAAACGAAAGTGTTGTCTCATCAAGACATTACTCCAGTTCACACAACCACTATTGCGATGTCCAAAATTAAAGAATTAAAGTCTGAATTGCTTCATCACTCACCACATTAGCCAGATTTAGCATCCTCGAACTATTTTATATTTCCAAACTTGAATAAATGGCTCGATGGTAAAAGATTTATCTATAACAAAGACGTGGAATCCGCAGTTGATGGCTGTTTTAAGAAGGTTGATAGTTCTTACTATCAACAGGGTATAGAAGCTATTGAATATCGCTATAAATATGGAATATCGCTGGAAAGGAGATTATGTTGAAAAATAAGGAAAATATTTCTCAACTTCTTTTTTTTTCTTTCTGTGTTAGGTCGCGACCGCCCTCGTACATCAGTATATAAAGACAAATGGATTCAGTTCCGCCTCATTTCGTTTTTATACTCAAAGAATTAAGTATCCTTAACAACAATACCGTAATGGACTAGGCTCACCCAGAGCCCATGATTTGCATGTTTGCTCCATAATGATTGAATTGATGCATTTATGTTCATTGTCGGTCGTCGCCCATAGGTAATTTCATCGTTAAACTGTAGAAGAAAAGTAGTGCATGCCTTTACAGACATATATATGTGTGTGTGTGTGCCATTCATTATCCTTCATACTTGTGGCAACGTGTAAATTCCTAGACGAACAAGTGTTTTTATTTTCGGAGAATTCAGCATGAAAAGGGCGGAAGCACTTAAATAATTGCATGCATGCATGATTGGTAGACAATGCAAACATGAAAGTTTGTCCACGTTACGACTCAAAATTCGCAATTATTTGAAAATTGAAGTGTAAACTTCATCAGCTAAAATGCTGCCAGTTCGTTGTTTGGGGGGGCAAAACCACTCGGAAGTGGCATGCCGACACTGGAGTAAACTTTGCAGTAATGGTTTCCTTTAAATGGCCAAACAGAAGAGGAACTTAATGCCGATATGTTATGAAATACATTTTGAATGTGAAATGCAAATTGCAGTTCCGTGTTTAATGGGTTAAAGTGATTTGTTTTTACCTGCCTAAAAGTATGCAATATATCGTTAATAAAATGTACATAATAATTTCCTTATAAAGATGATGCAAATGGAAGGTAGGACAGAAACAACAGCCAGAGCAAGATATTTACATTTTTGTTTTCCATTTCATTTACAACTGTTCTACTGCAGTACGGCTAATTTATATTAACGATCCAATTTATTTTCAATGAAATAAATTCAAAAGCTGTGTGCAATAATCATCAGTTGAACTGAATGTCAAATATCCTCAATTCAGATCCATGTAGTTAAAATTGCTTTACTGGCACAGGCGGTCGTTTTGGCCGAAATTGTGATAAAATTGTGCAATTTCGTCTTCAGCTATACGAGTACAACTACAGATGGCGAATATTTCTTTCAACTTCACCAAAAGAAAACAATTTACGAAAACCAGAATACATCCGCGGAGACAAACAAAACATCGCCAAACTTATATTGCAATCTTGGAATCACTTTCCTCCCCAAATTTTGAAAATAAAACATTTTATTATCCATTTGTTGCTTTTGACACAAACAAATTTCGTTAAATTGCACTAGGAAAATATAGGAATTAGCACATTTCAAACAAGTGGGCGGTTGCAAAGTTCGATCAAATCGAAATTTAGACATCCACGATTGAGCGGTGTCTGTCTGTCTGGCTGGATGGTACAGCCCTAATATTTTCGCAGATCCCAACTGGTGATTGTAAATGGGCTCAATCAACTCACCTTTCTGACTGTTTATCCAAAATTCAATTTCATCCCTGTAATTCCTTATTCCTAGCCTGCAGCAATCCAGAAATTTTTTTACAATCGATTACACAAAACGCTCTTACACAAATTTATGTTTTTTTGAAATTCAAGCAATCATCAGTAATTTGTAATCTCAGGCTGTTGCAATCTAGATTTCCATTATTAAATTGGCTTACAATTCTTTATAATATCGGAGAAAAATCGATCAAGTAACATCGCCCCTGGTCCTTCCAACGGAGTTTGGGTCGCCCACTTCTGTGCCGCCCATCGAGTTCGTTGTCGAAAACTTTCCGTGGCGGAGCACTTGGTTCCATCCGCACAACATGACCCAGCCAACGCAATCGCTGTATATTAATGCGTTTGACCACGTCGACGTCGGCATATAACTCATACAGATGGGTCCACATTTTTTCCGGAGTATTTTCCTCTCGAAAACTGTCAGTACTGATTCATCCGCTTGCATCATAACCCAGGATTCTGCGCCATATAACAAGACAGGTGGAACCAACATCTGATACAGTCGGATTTTTGTTTGTCAAGAGAGGGCTTTATCATTGAATCGCTTGCTTAGCCCATGGTAATATCTGTTAGCAAGCAATACTCCCCTTTTTATCTCCATGCTGACATCATTCGTTTTGTTTACAGCGGATGCCTGAGAAGGCTGCAGTAACATCTCGCAGTTTTTGCCCAATAATGTCTATGTCATCTGCATATGCGAGTAACATATAGCTTTTGTTAAAGATGGTACGAGTCGTGTTGACTGCAGCTTTCCTAATAATCATCTCCAACAGTATGTTGAAGAGGTCGCACGATAGACTGTCGCCCTGCCTAAATCCTCGTTCGTTCCTATCTTTACATCATCCCACAAAGACATATAAGCTTCACAGGAATTCCAAACTCGGACATGGCCTCATACAGTTTTTGCCGTATCGGACTGTCGAAGGCAGTTTTATAGTCGACGAAAAGATATCGATCTGTTCTTCTTTGGTCTTCTCCAGAATTGGTCGAAGCTTGATGTGACGAATTGGAGGAGAATTGCAGAAGGTCGAGGCGCCTGGAATTATTTTCTACGGGCGGCGTACAATAGATAAGGCTATCTATTCCAGTCGCCACATAAGGAGAAGAAGAAGAGCAACGCTCCTTTTGGTACACATCATACAAAGACCAATTAAATCAACATATTTCATATAGCTTCAAAATTTAACTTTCCGTAATCCACGCCCTCTCTGGTATCTTCCATACCCAAATTACCTTATTTAATTTATATATTCCTAGATTCGTATCTTCACTCAATTGTACTATGTTCAATATAACTGAGCCCGCATCAGATATTTAATAATACGAATAAAAACAGATTGCACTGTCACGCCCCTTAGGGGGCGGTGATCGGTGATCCCTAATGAAGGAATTTAAAGAGTTACAATTTACTTTTATTGTGCCTTAATTGACGTTGGATGTTAGATGAAGGTATGTGCATGTACAAGTAGATCCCAAAACTAGTCGACATAACAAAGAAAACAAAATTTCATTTATTTTGCAATATAATCTCCTCTTAGTTCGATACACTTTTTCCAGCGATATTCAATAGCTTCTGTACCCTGTTTATAGTACGAACTGTCAAACTTCTTAAAATAACCATCAACTATGGCCTTCTTGACCTTTCCATCGTTGGCAAATCTTTTATCACCGAGCCATTTTTTCAATTGTGGAAATGGAAAACAGTCCGAGGGAGTTAAGTCTGGCAGAAAGAGGGCGTGATGAAGCAATGAGAACGTTAATTTATTAATTTTGGCCATCGCACTAGAGGATGTGTGAACGCGAGCATTGCCTTGATGAAACAACACTTTTGTTTCCCCCAAATGCGGACTTTGTTCCATAATTTCGTCACTTAAACGCTACAGTAAATTAGCATAATAATCGCCTTTAAAGGTCTTTCCTTTCTGAAGACTATCAATAAAAATAATCCCTTGTGCATCCCAAAAAAAAAAACAGACGCCATGACCTTGCTTGCAGATGGAGCCGTATTCGCCTTATTTCGCTACGATTCTTACATTCCAGTCCGCTGCTTTGACTATTCCTTTGTTTCAGCTGTGAAGTGGTGGACCTATGTCTCATATATGATTATACATCGACGTAAAACTCTATTGCAAGCAAGCGCGGCAACCATCTTGCCATCTTGCGCACAGCTTTATCATTTTCAAATCTTCGGTAAATGCTTATTATTTTAGCTATATCACGCACCATCAGCCGACGATCATCCAATACCATTTTGGGAATTTCCTTAACCATGTATGGCGTAGACACCTCATTTGGTCGACCAGTACAGTGTTCTTCTTTACAGCTTGTACGGCCTCGTTTAAACTTTGGCACCCAATTTTTTACATTCGCAAGCGAAGGAGAAGACTCCCTCTGAGTAGAATCAAACTCGGCTTTAATATTGGTTTTACTAAGACCTTTCAAATGAAAATATTGAATTACTGAATTGACCGATCTTTTCCATGTTCACAAATTCAGTAAGATCGTTCACTTTTGATGGCTCAAACAAAAATACCAAAAAAACTTGGCGCCTTGAAACTGAAAACGTATGTTTTATAAGGTTACCACTTTTCACCTAAAATATCTTTTTTAAACTACTGGTATTACCAATACGTCACGTCGACTAGTTGTAGGACAGCCCCCGTGTGGGTACCACAGAGTACATTTGAAGACCGAATTTCAATTTGCGAATCGTTGCCGAATCGACCCTTCGATCGCTGGGTTATGTACGAAAACGTCAAGCGAAAACCGTTATGGTCGAATAGCGGCCAAGCTAGGTTTGACAGTCAAGGAGGTTTTGCTATGTGTTTGGTGGGATTAGCATGAAATCATTTCTATGAGCTTCTCTCTTACGCCCAAATTCTTAATTCAGACCTGCACCGTTTGCCAGCAATCGCCTAGGAGCTGTTAGCTTTAGCCAATGGTAAAGGAATGGTGTTCCATTAAGACCATGTCAGACCACGCACATCGACAGTAGCTATCCAAAAGCCCCAGCAAATTTTTCTGAAGGACCTGGTACTAAATGATTACTATATGTTTCTGTTTATGGTGAACGATTTTGATGACAAAAAATTCGTGTCAAGAGAATTTAGTGAAAAAAAAACTATTCAGGGTTTTTTTTGCTAACATTGACGAGGTTGCTATAGGAAAGGCTAATGAAATTACCTTCAAAATGGCAACAAATTATAGAACAAAACCGCACATATTTGAATTAAATCGGATCATTCTAATTGTGTTAAATAAAGAACTCAATGTCAAGCGAAGGAAATAGATTTCTTTTTACTACATCTTATCGTTCGAACATTTAAACGGGGTTCAAATCTCTGGCTTATAGTAAAACTAAACAACTTTAAGAGGGAAATAGCTCATCATGTAGTTGGTGATACATTAGGCTATATCATTGAATATATTGATGAATTATACATACGAGTACATATTCTTTATTAAATTTCCAGCCAGAACTGATCTTTCTCAGATTTTCATCATCGACATTATATATGTATAACAAGTCTCAAAATAATATCTCAAATAATCCTTCAGTTTGAAAAATAGAAAAATCTTTTTTCTCATACACAAATTTAATTTTGAGAACATTGAAAAAGTTTTCTTACGCTATTGGAATTTTTGGTCAATAAGGAAAGAATTTATCTTACATTTTGCTTCATTGAATAATTTGCTGTACGTTTCTATTTTGCTGTCGTTTCGCCTAGAATTGTCTATTATTGTAGATGTCGACAACGCAACAAAAACAAGGGATGACACTGCATAAATGCCAATTAAATTCTGGCTCATATATGAACATATGAACATTTATACAAACTACGTCTTCACTTATGGATGTCATCATCGTCATCATAAACTGATGAGGTTTCCTTCATTAGGTACGATAGATGCTTTCAAATCTACAATGTTCAGCATTTTTAACCCTTCTTAGCTCCGGACGGACGGGCGTTCTACGTTTTTGTGAGTTGTGAACAAAAAACAAAAAAAAAAACCAAATTGGCATCATCTTCGTCATTGTTGTATGATGAAAGATCTTGGCTGTTTATGGGTATATAAAAACAAATGTTGAAAAATCATAAATATCTTTAAGAATTATTGCTCAATTACTGGGTGTAGTGACCTTGCCTGATATAACAAACTTCAAGACACACAAAAAACCGAATCTAATGATTTTACAACAAAAAAAGTACCAAAGAATAAATCGTACAAACATGATGAGCACGTTCGGTGGAATTAGAAGCGTTATGAACGAAAGTGAATCTTCTGGATAAATGAAGTGCAGGTGCGCAGAACTCAAAAGGGGCACAATTGATTCTTAAAGTATACAAATATTATCTTGTTTCCATTGTTTTCCTATCACCAATAATTTATTATTACTAACACAATATAATTCAAAAACTTATGAAATGTATTATATTGACATAGTTGCCTGGAAGGATAGTTATTTCAGTATACGCCAAAATAACATCTTCAGCGCCCTTAGCTGTTTGTGCTCTCTCGAACATCATCGCCACCTTAAGGATCTGTAACTTCACTAAACAATTGAGAAGTTTTGCCCACCGATATGAAAATGCTCTCAACAAAGAGCACAACTCAAATGTAACTCAATTGTAGCGAATTGTGCGGTTGTCTCCGATGGACACATGCGAAGATGTGCGATAATTAAGTTATACAGGGATATCCATTTAATGGTTTCAAAACAGCCGTCTGCCAAGGTTGTCAGCTGTTAAATACCTGTCATCTAAAGTGTTATTTATGTTGTGAAAGGTTGGCTATTTACGAATATGGATTGTTTAACTACCGAAGAACGCTTACAAATAGTTAAAACTTAGTACAAAAGTGGTGATTCAAACGTGAACTCTTTTCGCGCATTACTCGGTGATTATGGTCGTCATAGTCGACCTACTGTGCAAGAAATTGACAGGATTATAAAGAAATTTGAAATGACTGAGAGCATTACAAATGTGGTTAGGCTTGTGCATCATCGTAATGTACGCACTGCCGAAAATATCGCTTCGTTTAGTGGAAGTGTCGGGGATAATTCGAATTTCAGTTCAGAGCGATATTGCAGTACCGACAATTTTTTGCATGCAATGAAAGATTATGAACCGAACGATAGGTGGTTTCAACAAGACGGTGCTACGAGTCACATAACACGATTTCGAATCATTTAACAACCGAAGAATGCGTAAAAACAATTAAAACTTACTACAAAAGTGATGATTCAAACGTGGGTACTTTTCGTGTATTACGGGGTAATTATGGTCATTATAATCGACCTACAGTGCAACGAATTGGCAAAGATTATAAAGAAATTTGAAGAGACCGGAAGCGTTATAGACGTGGTCAGACCTGTGCATCGCCGCAATGTACGTACGTCTAAAAATATCGTTTCTGTTAGTGGAAGTGCTGGAGGAACCGTTACCGTCAATTCATAGCGCTATGGCCGTATGATAACTGATTTTTATGCTCTGCAATTGAAGATTATGTGCTAAAGATATGTGGTTTCATCAAAACGGTATCACGAGCCACACAACACAACCGATTTTGGCTTTATTTCATGAGAAGTTTCGCGTTGTGGCAACGCCAAGTGGCCGCAAAGAACGTGCGATTTGACGATGTTAGACTTTCTTTGAGGGACTACGTTAAAATCCGTGTTTACGCGGATAGTCCCCATAAGGTAGAGCATATGAAACCTGACATTCGTCAAGTTATCACCGAGATAACCGCCCGAAATGTGCGAAAAAGTGGTCGAATACCAGCTCAAAAGGATCCACTGCTGCAACCAATCCAGAGGGGCCTATTTAAATGACATTGTATTTCATACATAATAGCAAGGTCCAAGCATTATAATGCAATAAAAATTTCATCGAAATTATAGCTTTATATGTGTTTTATTTAACTTTACTTTTGAAATCGAGAAATAGATAACCCATTATTTGACCTATGCTCTTCGCTGAGAATATTTTCGTACTGGTGGGCACACACAGGTCTTCTTTTCTTAACTTTCTAATATGCCTACTTTGACAGACCTTCTTTTACAGCTCTTTTTAGAGGCCTGCCTTCTTTTGGAGGCCTGCTAGGAGACCTTATAATAGAAGCGAATAGTGAAAGCTTTCCGCTCCAGTCTCACAATGAAATGAACTTGGAATGCAAGAAGACATTTCAAGCGCCTCTTTTTCCTGCTGACAAAGTTATCATAGCAATATTTTCAGCATATACTTCCCTTCCTATCCTCTCCATTATATTGGTAGGGATCGTAATACACTGAGTTTCGATCCTATAAATTGACAATAATTCTTCATTGGCCGAGATTTTAGCTTAAAATGCTTTTAACTAAGGTGGATGAATAGATATAGTATGGTATAATTGGTATAATTTTAAGTAGTATAGTTTAAAAATTTTGGGAGTAACGAACTATAATGAAAGTAAAGAATTGGAGCAAAAAACCAGTTCGCTCAAGAGCATCCTAATAAGAATTGCTACATAGAGAGTGATCGGCATTGGGCCATTATATGTTAAAATACTTTTTCATTCACTTCATTGCTATTAATGGTCAAATTGGTTTCCATTTTCCTTTTGAATATAATGACACATTGAATTCTCTAAGGGTCTTAATTTTATAATTAGCACTCCTTCTTGCGCAACGAATTACGTGATTCTTTAATCTTTTCCAACGTAAGTACATTACATCATTCATAGCTATCGAAGATTTGATCTCTGGTAAGAATTATTCGCTGTTCTATTATCATTCTATTCTATTATCATTTAATAAATACGATAGTTTTCCAGTTTGTCATCGCTAGAGGTAAGATAAAATAGTATGTCATATATTAGTTTAAAATAAGGTACATTAAAAATAAATCCATTATTTTCCCAATCAAAAGCTTTTATTTGTAATTTAATTTATTTATCGAGGATTGTAATTTTAAGCTTTAAGGCCGATTTGATTAAATTACAATATTAAAACATATTTTCTCCATAATTCAATAATAAATACGCTATACATTAGTAATTTGTATCTCGGTTTGTATAAGTGCGATCGGGTCTCGGTAGATGGCGTTAACATTATTATTCAGACAGTTATGTGATTGCTTAATTCAGATACACCACGCTCTGGAATGCCAATTGACGAAAATATCCATAAAATATTGTAAATTGTAAAAGTCCGACCATCATGTAAACACTATTTCGATTGCCCAAGAGCTAAACATTGATTAAAAAATCGATTGGAACCACTTGAATAAGGTACATTAAAAAGAGTAAACGCAAAAAAAAAAAACTCAAGGGCCAAATTTTCATCTGTGAATCGGAAAAAAAAATCGATGCAGATGATGACCGGTGATGAAAAAGCGATAAGTTATGACAACGCTAAACCAAGATGGTTGTGATCGAATCGCGGTAATGCTGGCCAAAGGGTGATTAAGTCAGGATTGACAGTCAGGAAAATTTTAGTATGTGCTTAGTGGTATGAACGAGAATCATTTACTATGAGCTGCTCCCTTACGGCCAAACTCTTAATCCGGACCAGTGTTGCCAACAGGCGGCCGACTTGTGGAAAAGGAGAGGAATTGTGCTCCATCAGAAAAGCGCCAGGCCACACAAGATGATAGTGAAGTCTTTAGAAGTCGTAAGAGCTTGCTTGGTAGGTTTTTTATGCACCCATCTTATAGTTTGAACTTGACACGAAGTGATTATTATCTGTCCCTGCCTAAAGTGAATGATTTCACTGATTTGGTAAAAAATTTGATTTAAGAGAAGCTTGCGAATGTTGCTTGTCTCAGAAAAGGGGTTCTAAGAGAGAGGAGAGGCGAAATGGAAATGTTTTTAAATTGGCAACAAATTATCGAGCAAAACGGTGCACATTTAATATAAACTAGATCATTCTAATTACGCTGAACAACGACTTTAATATCATGCAAACATAATGGATTTCGTTACTTCACCTTATAGCTTAAAAGCTGTAATCACTTTATATGGACATTAGATATGCAATCAACACAACCAAGTAGATCCGATTTCAAAAACTATTCTAAGTTTAAATATTATGGTTTAGTTTAAATATTAGGTTTAGTTGCGCACCCTTTGTTTGCCGATAGATGGCGCCAGTTGTAAGTGTTAGCCGATTCTGCCATAACCTAAACGTTATGACCCAAGCTTAGCCATATGGTAAACATACCGCCGCGGCACAATAGCGATAATCATTATAGTCATAATCTTACGATAGTATGAATATGTACGATTTTGTGCCAAATAATCATCATATGCGGGAAGTATTGATTTTGTTCTTTCTATCAAAGAAAACGAGCTGTTGAAATCTAGCGAAACCATCACTAGGGATCAGCATCGACTTCAATTAATGAGATTAAGCCGAATTCTGCACGAGAAGCGTCCACAATACGAAAAAGTTATTCTTCAGCATGACAATGCTCGGCTTCACGTGGCCAAGCCCGTTAAAACCTACCTGGAAATGCTGAAAGGGGGGAAGCCTTTCCTATCTGCCATATTCTCTAGATATTGCGCCGTCTGATTATCACTTGTTTCATTTGATCGCATCCGGTCTGGTTGACCAGCAGTTCCACTCATATGACGACATCAAGAAAGATTCGTGAATAGCCTCAAAAGATGAACAGTTTTACCGTGACGGAATTCGAACTTTGCCAGAAAGATGGAAAAAGTAGTAGCTAGCGATGGGCAACACTTTCAGTGAATCATTTGTAGACATGTTTTCAAAATAAAATTGCACTTTTATAAAAAAGAAAAAACGAGAACTTAGTTCCGCACCTAATATTTTAAAATAGTAAGTTAAAACCTCAAACCACTGATAAACAACTATTGCAGGGCTAGGATTGCATTTATATTACATTTGCTTAACCATTTACCTGATATAAATACGTAATTCAAATTCAAATACGCCTCAGAATATGTGAGCTTCATGTATTGCAGTTTGGCAATTAATTGAGAATATAAACATGTGATTGTTTGTCCATAGTTGATGTTTCGTTTTTATTAAAATCTGCTTTTCAATAAACTTATTAGTATTTCGCCATATATATTCATTTAATCGCCATTTGTCTCTTTCTTCCGATATTCTCCATTAGCATCATCCCATACGGGGAAGTGTTTCTTTTCACGCTCACTACTTTTGCGGTATTCCAGGAAACTCTCCTGCGATTGTGGTGATCTTACCGATCGCCTTAATATGTTTTCCTAAAGTATAATAGAATTAAATATGATATATGAAAATATAGTTCTCGTTTATTTTACTCACCACTTTATGATATTTGTCATCGTAGTGTAGAGGCGCAATTTCACAATTTGTCAATATGAGTAAATTTAATATGATTACAAGACTACAAATATAAAAACTCATTTTTTCCGATTGTTTTGCTTACACTGCGGAGTAGTTTATCAGACGAAAGTTGCAGTAGTACTGATTCATCAAACGGTACTGCGGGCGTCATGAGAAATGACGAGATTTCCATTGTACAGTCTCAGAAATAGGCAAACTGAATGCTTCGTTCGATAGGTTATTTTGGTGTCAAATATTAATTTGAGAACAGTTTTTTTTTTTTTATCAGTAATTTCACTTCGCTTAAACAGTTTCTATTTTTATATGTGTGCCTTTAATTTTGAAATGATTAGTAAATGAGTCAATCAAAATTAATGCATGAGAAATTAAATGGGATGATAATGTTTTACACATGAGCGGCTCACATCTCTTTTTGCATAGATTGTAAGCGAGGAAGAAGTATTTTGTTTTGATTGGACCGCAAGTTTTAATACGTGTACATTTTATTAATTTATCGCAAGACATATTTATGGAAATAAACTCTCGTTACATGATTTAAATGGGAAGAACGATATCCGATACGTTAGCACACTCTCACATTATTATATTTTTAAAATCGATATCTTTAATTTTGTTCAATGCAATATAAAAGATGATTTTTTAATCGTAGTTTTTTTAAAAATCGAATAAAACACCCAAATTTGCATCATATATTAAAATTTTGTATTGTAATAAACTAGTCTTTGCCTTTTAATTATTAAAGACAATTTCATATAAATGTTGTCCGCGACTTTGCCTTAAAATGTCCATTCGGAAAGTCCTATTTTTCGTCACTTTTTCGTGCATTTCGGTCTGTATTCCACGAATAACGCGTGTTATGTTATCCTGTAAGGCTTCAATAGGGTTTATTTTGTCCATTTAGACTAACGACTTGACATAGCCCCACAAGAAATAATCAAGAGGCGTTAAATCGCAAGATCTTGGGGTCCAAATCACGGAGCCAAATCGAGAGATAAGCTGCTCACCAAATTCATCTCTCAACATATCCATTGTCTCGCGAGACTTGTGGCATGTTTCACCGTTTTGATAAACCCGCATGTCAACCAAGTTCAACTCAGCCAATTGGGGTAAAAAAAAAAATTCCTTGTGGTTGAGTCACGCATGCCCAATCACTGAGAACGGCGACGAATTGACATTTCACGATCGTCATTAACACTGGTCGCTACGGCTGCAATATTTTCTTCGGCACGCACTCTACGCATGCGAGTCGATGGCTTTATGTTCAATAAAGTAAATTTGGTGCGAAATTATTTCATTTTCATTCTCAGAACTAACTTTATCAAACATTCATTTGATTGTTACATGCTTGAAAGCTATGAAACTAGGAATATATCGGGTTATACATTTGTCGGTTTCAAAAGTAAAGTTAAATAAAAAAACACATAAATCTATGATTTTTATAAAACTTTTATTTCATTATAATGCTTGGACCTTGCTATTATGTACGAAGTACAAATTTCGGGCGGTATCTCGGCGATAACTTGACGAGATCGCAAGATCTTGGTGACTAATTGACGTCGCCAACACCTGAAATTACGATTTCAGGAAACTTCTTACGCAGTAAAGCTAAAATCGATCGTGTACTTTGACTCGTGGCATCGTCTTGTTGAAACTACATGTCGTTTGGTTCATAATCTCTAATTGCAGACTAAAAACAGTCTGTTATCATACGGCCATAATGCTCTGAATTGAAATTCACTAACAGAAACGAAATTTTCGGCAGTGCGTATATTGAGATGATGAACAGCGCTGATCACATCTGTAACACTTTCAGTCTCTTAAAATCATCACGTTTGAATCACCATTTTTGTAGTAAGTTTTAACTATTTTTACTCATTCTTCGGCTGTTGTACGATCCATAATCGTAAATGACAAACCTTTCACTAAATAAATAACACTTCAGATGATACGTATTTAATAGCTGACAGCCTTGCCAGACCGGCGAATTTGTAACCACTAAATGAATAATCCTAGAGGTACCAAAAGAAGCGCGTCTACTAGACAGATGTTTTGTCGGATTTTACTATAACAAATTGTTACAATTGTCACTGAAGAAATATTGAATACCGGAAAAACGCAAAAATAACCTATTTTCAATTCCTGATTATGATTTACTACAGTTATCGTGTCTACCAGTCAGTCGGATAGACGGACATCGCTCAATCTATAATACTTAGAGAGTCATTAAATATATTTGCTCATAGATTAGATCCATATATTTGATCCCTTTTGGGAGTTATATTTCGAGCCATATCAAATAGTGTATACGTATACTGTATAGATACAAGGGAGGCCCAAAAATAGCCGGCCTAACAAAGAAGACACAAAAAAGTTGGGAAAATTTTCTTTAATTTTCGACATAATCTAAAAGGAGATTACATGTTTACACTCGATACACTTTTTCCACCGATACTCAATAGTTTCTATAGGTATACTCTGTTTATAGTAAGGAATGCCCAACTCCTTGAAATAGCCATCAAAGGTAGACTCCACCCTATCATTGTTGGCAAATGTTTTACCACCGAGTCATTTTTTTAACTTTGGAAATAGAAAATAATCCGTGGCAGCTAAATCTGGCAAATAAGGTGCGTGATGAAGCAATCCAAACTTAAATTCACTAATTTTGACCATCGCAATAGTAGATGTGTGAACTGGAACATTGTCTTTATGAAACAACACTTAGTTTTTCGTCAGATACGGCCTGATTTTTACAATTTCATCACCTAAACGCTGCAATAAATTAGTATATTATTCGTTGTTGGTTGTTTTTCCTTTCTGAAGAAAAATAATAAAAATAATACAATGCGCATCCCAAAAACACAGACACCATGACCTTGCCTGCAAATGGAACCGCCTTCGCCTTCTTTGGACACAATTCTCCCATTCTAGTCCACTGCTTTGATTATTCCTTTGTCTCAGGTGTGAAGTGGTGGATCTCTATCTCATCCTTGGTTATAAATCGATGCACCGCCAAACAAAAACGAACTCTGTTGAACATCTTTACGACGCCGTTTTTTATCTATTGAAAGCAAGCGCGGCGCCCATCTTGCGCACAGTTTTCTCATTTCCAAATCTTCGGTCTATATACTTTTATAAATGCCTATCATTTCAGCTAGCTCACTCATCTTCAGCCAACGATCATCTAAGGGTGGCGCATAAGTAACGTTAACGGCGACTATATTGAATGCGTTCTTGCGCATCATTTGGTTTTAACTTGTGAATTAATTGCATCTTATATGGGAAATGATGTAACAGATGTATGTAAAATTCTTTGAAAAGACCGCCTAGGCATCTCTAACTGCTGAGAACGTCGCTTAGTGGAAGGTTCGGGGTCTTCCTCAATACTTGCTTGCACTCGAGCAATGGTCACTTCATTTCGAACTACACGAGGTCTTCCAGCCCGCAGAAGATCACAAACACCCCCTTGTTGCCCAAAATCCTGAACCAATCGGTAAATTGTTGGAGCGCTAGGAGCATTTAGAACATGAAAAAATTTCGATATCTGAATAATCGAATGTTGACTTTCAAAGTAAAATTGAATAACTTTGGTTCTTTGCTCTGTGCTGAGCCTTTCTATCACAAATTTCCCAAACGTTACATACCTATAGGTAATTTTGTAAAGAGACGAAAAAAAAAGACTTAAACAAAAAAATGTATTCACTGATCAAATCTTAACGATACTTATGCGCCACCCTATAATACAATTTTGTGGATTTATTTAACCGTGTCCGGTGTGGAAACTTCAATTGGTCTACCACTACGATGTTCGTCTTGGCTGTTCGTACGGCCTCGATTAAACTCTGTTTTACAGTCGTAAACGAATGCGGGCTCCCCCAGAGTAGAATCAAGCTCTTCAATGGAAGTATTGAATAATAAAATGGTGACCAATTTTTTTCAATGTCACTGAGATCGTTTACTTTTTTTACCACTTTTCACCAAAATAATTGTTTTCACTGGCATCAGCCATACGTCAGGTCGGCTAGTTTAGTGAGCGCCCTCGTACACGTATAGTATATACCGTGTTTCCTTCTGGTGAAAGTAATAAATACCGGTATAGGAATTTTAGCCAGGTGAATTGACTTACATATGTCTTCACCCAGCATTTTTTTGCAGAAGAGGAGTGGCTGCTCGATTTTTATTAAATATTGCCCTTTATTAACACAAAGTAATGAAAGAAAATTTATAACTTTATGAAATTATAGGGGAGAGGTTGATTTTCGATAAATCAGGCAGTTTTTTTTGCGTAGTACTGTAAGCAGGGAGGCGACAAAGTTCATTATCATTTGCAGGATTATATGTAGAAAACGTTTTAGGAATGCTAATTTATACTGGTTTTAGCGAAATTGAATAGGAAAATGAAGACATATGTAGGCTAATTTATATAATTTTTACGATAGGTTGCAGAAAAGATGTGGTTGTGCGGCCAATTTTTTCAATACAACATACTGGCGTGAATTAAGGATTACAAGGTCAAATTTAAATTTCTATAAATCGGTCAATTTATCTCTTATCTTGCCTTCTATTTCTCAATTCTCAGGATTAAGCTTATTAAATGCATTATATTCGTCAAATGTAACTGATTCCAGTGCAACTGTTTGAAAGATATGAAGCTAGAAATGCATGGGTTAAATGAATTATTTGAATCAGAAGTGGTGTTAGAATGAGAAGTAGAAGGATTAGAAGGATTGTGCAAACCATTATAAACCAATACAATGGATAAAAATGTAGTTTATTATGATCTGCAATAACAGAGGAAAGATTGAATTTCAGAAAATCGGTCAATTTGTATGGGAGGTGTCAGAAGGTATGTGATATTACGATCCGACTTCAATTCCGGATTCATTTTTACCAAACGCTCAACATTTTTTAAATTAGACCGAATTTAGTGCAACTGACTTGAAGATACAAATGTATGAACGGAGCTGTTCACAGTCATGCTATACTTTAATATATTCTTAATGTGTACTAAATTTGACTGAATATAGAGCAACTGAATGAAATAAATACCAGAATTGGCTTGGTTAATCCCCCAATTTTCTCAATTTTTATCGAGCTCAGTTAAGCAATATAATGGGCAAGTATTTTTAAGGGAAGAAATTGAATTTCGGAAAATCGGTCGATTTGTATGGGAGGTACCAGAATGGGTGGCTCGATGTGTCCTATTTACAATCCCCGGCAACGCTCTGACCAAGACTTGTGAGGATTTACAAAAATTATCGCTTTGAGATTTTGCCGAATATGCCAAGTATTCCATATGAGCTATTTTTTGAAATTCAGTTTATTCGGTTAGCCGAGCCGAATAAACTGGCGATTGTTGTTCGAAAGCGACTTCCAAAACTTTCATCAGTGTATTTATTATTTTGTGCCGCTCGTCTGATAATTGCAACTTGTTTAAATAAGTTTGACAATAATAGATTTTCTTATCACAAAAACTCATTTTTCATTGTCTTAACGTATCGCCCCAACCGCAGCTTAATGTGTAGTGTTAGATGTGCAATTTCAGTTACACATTTGTATAAATAGGCTTACGTTTCATTTATTAAATTACAAACTTTAAATCCTAAGAAAATAAACTATAATGAAGTGCTTCCTCTTTACTTTAGCAATGTTGGCTTTCTTTGCCACCGTTCAAGCTCAGGTAAAATATATTTCTATACCGGTCGAATAAATTATTCTTTCTAATATTCAAACTTCACAGGACGATAATTCTGAAGACGATCAATTTGATCAGGATGAGCCGGAGCAATTAAGACACTTCCAATTCCGACTGCCGTTCGATTTTGGACGTATTTTACCATTTTTTGGTAGTTCTTCAAACAGTCCCATCAGACGTGTTTTCTTCGATTTAATACAAAATAATAATTTTAGAGATGCTCCATCTACAACAACAACTACTGAGTCCACTTGAAAGTATTTTTTATGACTTTAGCAAACTAATAAAGTAATTACAAAGTATTAAAAGCTATATTGTGGATATGAAATAAACTATTCGGGTACGTGAAGAACGCTGGATAATAAAAATATTGCAGCCGTAGCGACCAGTGTTAATGACGATCGCCGTTCTTAGCGATTGGACACAACCACAAGGAATTCCCCCCTCCCCCCAATTGCCAGAGTTGAACTTGGTTGACATGGGGTTTCATCAGGACGATGCACAGTGAGATTCTAAGTGCAAAAAGTCTATTTTTCGACTGTAAAATATTAAAAATGTAATGATGCAATTTTGTACGGAATTTTTCAGTTAAGAGAAATTCATCATTGCTTTTTTGAAAAAAATAATTTTTTATCGCAAAATAATTACTTAAAAATGCTTGGGAGAAGTAAAGCGCAAAACGACTAAGATTTTAATGCAACTTGAGGGCCTGTATATGCATATTTGTTGTTCGTTTAACTATTTTATGTCATGATGTTCTAAAAATATGGTATTTTTTGATTCTTTAAGAGAAAAGGACAACTGGATAGCATAAATAGTTTCGAAACTATTTAAATTTAAAAAAAAGCCCTAGAAATTTCAGTGTTCTAAGTTTTCCTTGGAGGAAAAAAGGTTAGCTCCGGCGACCTCCATGCTCTGACTGCAATAAAATGAAGGAAGGGAGTATATTATTGCGATTTATAGAAAAAAATCCTTATAATATTTTATGCTGCTGAACAAAGTTATAAATTTTATGAAAAAAGTCACAAGAAATTACGCTACAAATTAAGCAAAGAAATAAAGACAAAACAGAAGAACAAAAGAACAGAAGAAGCGCGCAACAAGGATTATAGAAAATATAGACTGATGTTTTCAATAAAATGCAATAGAATGGCAACTAACTCTGATGTTTTCAACCGTCTCTTGGTGTCATCAGATCCTTTTCTTAGCAAAATAAGGCGTCAACCTCGTAAACAACATTTGAAATTAGATGATATTGCAAAAGAAATGATAGATGAATAAGTAAATAAGTTTCCTTACACATGTAACTAATTATTTTATTTTAGGCAATCCCAATAAATATTTTTACAGAAAATAAGTCAAGCGGGTAGTGGGTGAAATGGTTATTTTTTCTGAGTAATATAGGCGATGGGCGTGGCCGATTTGGATGAAACTTTCCAAAATTTTTGTTTCCGTAGTACAGATGAACCATGCCAAGTTACAAAAATTTCTACCTAACAGAATAAAATTTATACGAAAATTTCATTTTGAGTTGTATGGGCGGTGGGCGGTGGGCGTGGCCGATTTAGATGGAACTCTCCAAAAATTTTGTTTTCGTAGTACAGATGATCCATGCCAAGTTACAAGAATTTCTACCTAACAGAAAAAAATGTATACGAAAATTTCATTTTTAGTTGTATGGGCGGTGGCCGATGGGCGTGGTCGATTTGGATGAAACTTTATATTTTTGCTACTCTACGTCATAAAACGCACTATGCTGAATTGCAAGACTCTACGACAACTCCTTATATTTATTGCACAAAAATGTAAGAAGCAATCCCACTGTGCGATGCAACATGGCACAAGTCTCGTGAAACAATGGATATGTTAAGAGATGAATTTGGTGAGCAGCTTATGTCTCGATTTGACCCTGTGAGTTGGCCACCAAGGTCTTGGGATTTGACGCCTCTTGATTATTTCTTGTGGGGTTATGTCAAGTCATTAGTCTATGTGGACAAACCGAACACTATTGAAGCCTTACAGGATAACATAACACGCGTTATTCGTGGAAAAAGTGACGAAAAGGTGGACCTTCCGAATGGACATTTTGAGATGGAGCCGCGGACAACATTTATATGAAATTATCTTTAAAAATTAAATGGCAAAGACCAATTTATCAATTCTAATAAAAAATTTTAATATATGTTGCAAAGTTGAATGTTTTATTCGATTAAAAAAAAAAAAAACTACGATTAAAAATTCTACGATCAAAATTCACATCTCTCACAGAAACCCTCGTTCTTATTTCAAAAATACTGGGACAGTCGATTTTCACAAGCTTCTGTTAAGATGCATTTTTCATACGCAAAATAATGTGCAATAGACAGTAACAGGTGGTAATCACTGCCATGTTCGGAGTGTAAAGTGGATACAAAAGAATGTCTGTCCATCCGCATGTCACTTGAAAACAATAGAGATTACAATGCCTGATCTACAACGCAGAAATTTTTTTCATATTCATATGCGTTTTAAGTTAGAAGTACGAAAATTTTCCTCACGCTGTAACTAAACCTACCTTTAGAAGAATTAAAATTTTTCAATATTTTTTAACAATAAAGAAATCCTTTGTTTTTGAATGGCATTAAAATGCTTATTTAGTGTAGTTAGAATAGTCCGATTTAGGTCGATAACTGGTGTCGAGAACTTTTTGACGATAACTTGTTTCCGTTATGCCTCTCTCATAGAAACCCTCGTCCCCATAGGAAAAAAACAGGGATTGTCAATTATTACGAGCTTCTCTTGGCGCAAATTTTTCCCCAAAATTATTCGCAGGAATAGCAGGAACAAGTGGTAATCACTTGGCACTAGGTTCGGAGTATAAGGTTAATGTTAAAGAACCTCCCAAACAAGCTCTCGGAGCTTCTGGCGCGCTGCTTTGTGTGTGACCTGACACAATTTATATAACTGGCCGCTTCTGAACGATTGCTTCCTTCAGACAGTCCGTTGACAGTACAGATCCAAATTAAGAGTAAGGCTGAGGGTATCAACTCATAGATGATTTCTGCAAATCCTACTAAACACACAGTAAAATCTTTCTGACCGTCAATTCGGGATTGGACACCGTTTGTTCCGGCTCGCTGCGATTCATCCACGGCCGTTTTCGGTTGATGTTGTCGTGAATGACCCTCATTTTGTCACCAGTTACCATCCGTTACCGAGATGTGCCAATTTTATTTGTAATTTGACAACGTTAATTCTTGTGACCGCCTTTTCAAGTGTTTCCAAACGATTGTTTGTCCAATGTTTAGCTCCCGCGCAATCAAAACAGTTTTTATATGAGGATCGTACTTGATAATTTCCATTATTTTATCAACATTTTCGGCAATTGGCCTTCCAGGGGTAACCTTAAAATTAGCGGAAAGGAATCGATGAAACCAAAATTGGTGTTACTGTACCAAGGTAATAAACAGTTTGTGTTTCCAGGCTTACGTTTTTCCCCTTATCGAAGAAAAACGGTAATATATGTTGTATTTCCTCTATGCTGGTGTCAATTTTTAACGCGCTCTCAAACAATACTAGGTCAAGTAATCACAAAACTCTCTGAGCAGTTTTTTTGAGAACGAAATTTTCTCTTTCTAACGCCATCTAACGTGTGCCGATAAGATTTATATAACGTGAACTACAGATTACTAAAGCCATCTATTGGAAAAATAATGCATTTATTTTTGCTATTCCTAATATAACGATAATAAGACTCCAAGAAAAAAAAAAAAAAAACAAATTATATAGGTAAAACGAGCAAAGTCGATATATTACTAATAAGAAGAGGGGTTTCTTGGTTCACGCATTGTTATATCTCATTTGATCGATCAGCCATAATACAAAACTTTTATCGACAAAAGTTGTATTCCTACTCAATTTTGTTTGCTATTCAGATTTGAGGAAACTAGGAAATACTTATAAAGGCATTTGACCTTTAGTTGATTAGTATTTCTGGAAGATAAATATTTACTAAAATAGTTATAAATTAAAATTAACCATAACTGTATTTCCATACTATTAAAATATTCAGTTGTTACTGTATCTAATATAGGTGCGCAATTTTTGTCCTGTATAAATGTTAGCATTGACAGTTATCTTCGGATATAACACAGGCGATAGAGAATTTAAGACAGCACTTTGTATGGCACCCCTCTGTATTGTATAAGTTTGATGGCCTTGGAATCAAAACGCGTACATGCTAAACTGCAGTGCATTCTTTTCCTCATTTGATGTCGTCTCCAATAAGGGCGTCAAAAAAAAAAAAAAAAAACACGTATATAATTTTACTCACTTGGTGTGAGCTTAAGTTGAAGTTGCTCTTGCCAAAAACAAAGAAACGGTAGTTTTTCTTCTGAAACAGATTTCATTTGCAAACTTTGATTCCAAGTCGACTTTTACTTACTTATGGAAACTGAATGAATTATCAAGATCCAATGTTAACTCACACCATTCAAACACTTCAATGAGATAAATGACACTTGGATAAGTTGGATAAGTTTGAAAAACAAAAACGCATTTTTCCCTTATCATAATAACTCATTTTTCACTGTCTTAACGTCACATTTATGATGCCTTAAATGTGGAATTTCATTAACACTTTTGTATAAATAGGCCAGTGTTTCATTTGTTAAATCACAAACGTTAAGCTCCAGGAGAAGACATAATTATGAAATATTTTCTGTTTGCTTTAGCCGTACTGGCTTTCCTTGCCGCCGTTCAAGCTCAGGTAAGTTGAATTTTGAATACATCTCAAATAAACTATCATATTATCTCCGGAGTTCTAACTTTTCAGAACGACAATCCTGAAGAAGATCAATTTGAGCAAGACCCTGAAGGAGATCAATTTGAGCAGGATGAGCCGGAAGAATTTATTCCGCCTGAAATACATTTGCCATTTAATTACAGACGTATTCCACCATATGGGTTTCCTTTTGCTTCTAATCCCTTCAGACGAGTTTATTTTGACTTAATACAAAACAATAATTTTGAAAATGATCCTACTTCAACAACAACAGCTGCAGCCTTTTAAAGGATTTTTTGTAACTTCAACAGAAGACCATGAAGCTTTAAGAGCGTAGTTTTTAACATGAAATAAATTACTCGTGTATGGTAGACATAATAGACAAATACGACTATTATACTATATTGCAATTATTAAACCCTGGGAGTTTGGACCGTCATTTCCAAAATTATAACATATTTCGGCAAGAATTAAAATACACAATTTAGTTACGACAACATATAAATAGTTTAAATATGAAATAGTTTTTTACACCTTCACCCGAAGAAATGAAGCGGCGTATATCACTTGATACGGCCGAGAATGTAACGCCCAGTAAGAAGCGTTTAAAATGTCAAGCACATTTTGAACAAATGTATTTCATTTGTTTTATTAAGTCGATTGAGCGATGTCCGTCTGCCTGGCGATAGTGGTAGCAAATCTTTACCAAACTTGACAAAACTTGCACAGCCTAATATTTGGCCAGAGATTGTAAATGGGTTATGTAGAACTACCTCTTTTAGTACCTACAAGTTCACTTAATTGCAGAGATTCGCTTTTCCCCTGAAACTCCACATTTGTAGACTGGAGTAACTTAAATTTTTGTCATTATGCAGAATTTAAAAAAAACTAATCTAATAACGACTCCCTTTCTGCTGTCTCACATATAAATGGCCAATTTAGACCATGTATTTTTAGATTTTCATCTCTTGCAATAAATTTAGCTAGATTTGGTACACCTTGAGGTTTACAATGGAAATGGGCAGCATTGCCCTTATTCTCATACAAGTTGGCCGATTTTCAAAATTCAGTTTTACTTCTATCATTTTTAATTGGTAATTTAATCAGTAAACTGGATTTTCGTTCAATATACAAGGGCGGTCTCAAAACTAGCCGAACTAACGTATAGATGGCGCCAGTAGTTTGAACAAAATAATGTTTATTGAAAAATGGCAACTTTATAAAATGTATGTTCTAAGTTTCAAGGTGCCATATTGTTAAGTATTTTTATTTGAATAATCTCAGTGCATTTGTAAACATGGAAAAAATTTGTCGTGCTTATGGAATTCAATGAATTCATTTGAAAGGTCTCAGTCCAACCAATATTAAAGTCAAGCTAGATATTACTGTGGGGGAGTTTGTTCCTTCGTTCACGACTGTAAAAGATTGGGTGCCGCGCTTGCTTTCAATAGAGCAAAAATAGCGTTGCGAAGATATTTCAGTAGATTGTTTGAGTTAAAGTTCGAATTGCTTCATCACGCACATTATTCGCCAGATTTAGCTCCCTTGGACTATTTTCTATTTGCAAATTTGAAACCATGGCTCGGTGGTAAAAGATTTGTTTACAATAAGGAGGTGAAGTCTGAGGTTGATGGCTATTTTAAGGAGTTATCAATATAAACAAAGTGTAGAAACTATTGTACTCGTATATCGCTGGAAAAAGTGTATCGAGCTTAAAGGAGATAATGTTGAAAAAATACAGACTTTTTTGTGTCTTTTTTGTTAGGTCGGGTAGTTTTGGAGCCGCCCTCGTAATAGCTTCTAATTCCTTGTAAGTAACCAAGTAACCATGACTTTTCAGGTACTTCCCATAAAATTGACCGATTTCACTCACATATTCTTGCTAGCAATTGCACTAATTCCAATCAAATGGATACATACAGGGTTGCCCATATTCGACGGATCCATCTGGCTACGCCATAACTTTTGACAGAGATGTCAGATCGCTTAATGACATA
>JAHXMU010000647.1:416000-433062 GCA_019455685.1 Philornis downsi | reverse complement strand
TTATAATTCTTAAATGTATTCGCCAAGTATGTGCACAATATTGTATTGTATAGAGTATATTATTGTACGAGAGTCTTAAACAATTTTTATTGCTGAATAACCTCATAATAATAGGTCATATGATCACGTAGTTCATAATAGTCACTCGTACTACTCGTATCATTAACATCGCACTCATCTTTGGCTGCAGCAGCAGCGTCGACGGACGACACCAGCTTCAACTCTAGCCAATTTCAAATATCAGCAATTGAACTAAAGACATTTTGCTTTATTGTAGTCTTCATAAAAGAAGCGTGTTGTCAATTGCAAATACCATCGATACGTACGAAAGAGAGAACGCTTGCAAACAGCGCAACAATAGAAGACAATGGTTGTAATGATGAAGACGTTGAAGGGTAAGAGAAAAGGTTCATAATGCTAACACGCCAAAGATTTTAGGTTTATTGGGATTAAATGGCGATTTTTTTAAATGCCGCCTGTGATTTGTATGTTGGCAAGCATTTCGTTGCGCCTTAAATTTAGATATGGTTAATTATGGTTTGAAGGCTCACCAAAAACTTTATACTTAATATAAATGTTGCTTTGTTGTTCAAGATGGGCAGTCTAATGGCAATTGAATACGCTGACAATTTTTTTTTGTTTTTTTTTTGAAATTATAAAGTTAGCAGAGTCTAAGATTTTGGTACTTGGTCGGAAGTTACTATAGGTATATGTAAAATAAAAAAAGAAATCTTAAATGATGCATCTACAAGATTTGCATCTCATCCGTGATATCATTATAAATTGTCGAAATGTGAGGATGCCACAGATACCAAATCGAGAGTTAACCAAATTATCAATGTTGGGAAAAATGAGAAATGAAGTCTTGTTTTGCAAAAGTATAAGGTATAGTAAAAAGTATTTTTTTAACAGATGGTTTTAGCAATCTGAAGCCCACGTTGTATAAGTGCGATCGGTTTACGATAGGTGGCGTTATACAAATAGGATTTCGTACTCAAAAAAACTGTTTTGTGGTTACTTGACTCAATATTGTTTAAGTGGGCGTCAAAAATGGACATCAGCAAAGGGAAAATACATCATACAGGCGGCCGCATTAACTGTGCTACAATAAGAAATTCAAATAAGTTTTTTAATCAATTTAATTAATTTTAATTTTTTTTTGTATAGAAAACTCAATTTTATTTATAAAGCGTGGTGCATAAGTAAAGTTAACGGGGTTCTTGTGCATCATTTGGTTTTAACTTGTGAACCAATTGCATCTTATGTGGGGAAAAATGTAACGTATGTAAAATTCTTTGCAAAGACCGCGTAGACATCTCTAACTTCTGAGAACGTCGCCTGGTGGAAATTTCGGGGTTATTCTCAATACTTCCTTGCACTCGAGCAATGGCCACTTTATTTCGAACTGCACGAGGTCTTCCAGCACGCGGAAGCATACAGACAGCCTTTTGTTGGCCAAAACGCTGAACCAATCAGTAAATTGTTGGAGCGTTAGGAGCATTTCGAACATGAAAGAAATTTCGATATGTTCTGAATAATCGAATGCTGACTTTCATAGTAAAATTGAACAACTTTGATTCTTTGTTCTGTGCTTTCGGCTTACGAAAGATGGCGTTATACAAATAAAATTTCGTACTCAAAAAAGTGTTTTGTGTTTACTCGACTCAATATTGTTTGAGCGGGCGTCGAAGATGGACACCATATCAATTGTGCTACAAAAAGAAATTAAAATGACTTTTTTTTATCAATTTAATTAATTTGAATTTTTTTTGTATAGTAAATTCAATTTTATTTTATGTAACTAATTGGTTGTAAAGATAATACACCGTAAATAACCTCCATGCTAATTGACTCATATGCGACACCTGATCAGAAAATTATTCATTGCGGCCTGAATAATCTCAGTAGAAGTCGGTATCGCCTCAATTATTGTTTAAGTGGACTGCTTCAATTTGGTCAAATTCATTGGTTTCGTTTTGTACACCTCTTGCTTGACATAACCCCATAAAAAAAAGTCTGGTGCAGTCAGGTCAGGCAACCTTAGGCGCCAGCAGAATATAGAGTTCCTGGTTATTAATTTGATCGGGAATTTTCCCATAACCCCATAAAAAAAAAGTCTGGTGCAGTCAGGTCAGGTAATCTTAGGGACCAGCTGAATATGAAGTTTCTGGTTATTAATTTGATTGAGAATTTTCATCGGAGCTCCGCTATAACCGGTCTATCTATGTGTGAAATTGCTCCATCTTGCTGGAACCATATGCTATTGAAACGGATTCCATCTTAGATGCAGTTCTGGAAAAACGAACTCCTTCATCAGCTTTAAATAACGACTCTCATTGACAGTTAACTGTTTGATTATCCAGGAACTAAACATTGCCTAAAAATAGTTTGGAACCACTTCAATTAGACTGGTTACAAAAAGAAGCTCGATGTATGGGTGCCACAAGAAATAGCGAAGAAAACCTCATGCAACAAATTCGCATTTTCGAATCGCTTTTAAATCACAAAAAAATCATTCCATTTCTGAAGCAAATGGTAATTGGTAATGAAAAGTGGGTAACTTATGACAACGTCAAGCGAAAACCATCATGCTGAATCGCGGTGAGCCAGCACAAAGAATGGCCAAACCAAGATTGACAGTCAGGGAGATTTTGTTGTGCGTTTGGTGGAATTGGCATGGAATAACCTACTATGAGCTGCATCTCTACGGCTAAATTTTTAATTCGTTTTGCCAATAGAAGGGGAATTGTGTTCCATCAGGGCAACGCCAGACCACCCATACCGATAGTGACTTACGAGAAGCTCTGGAGGCTTGGCTGGGAGGTTTTTATGCATTCATATTATGGTACAGACCTGACACCAAGTGATTACTACTGGTTTCTGTGTATGGCGAATGTCTTTGCTGATGAGAAATGTGCTTAAGAAAAGCTTGCGAAAATCGACAGTCCCGGTTTTTTCTGGAGGAAGATACGAAGGTTTCTATGAGAGAATCATAATGCTGTCCTTACTAATTTATATATTTACGTTGCAAAATTTACTCTTCTCCTTAAGATAATAACATTTGCTAGAGAAACTGACACAATCATATATCAATTACGATCAATGTTAGTTTACTTAAATTCTTAAGAATTATATTTTCGGTAAATCAGATAAGCTAATCTCTAAAAATTCCTTATAGGTTCTACATATATTATTACTGCTTGAGGTCGGAAATAAAATTCATTTGAAACGGCAAATATTCAACTGCCAGAACAAAGCGTTTAAAAAGTACAAAGCATATACGAATTTATAAGTCGATTAATCAATGTCTGTTTGTTTGGCGGGTTGGCTGGATAGCTTGGTGGTAGATGCAGAAGTCCATGAGGGTTTAACGTGAGTCTCGCCGTGAAGGCCTTACCCGCGGTGTGCGACACACTGGGCATATTACAATGTGATTGCCAACGCCCGCCTGGGATAGCCAAGTAAAACTAGGCAAAGGGGCTGACAATTGTGCTATTAACACATATTGTCAACCACAACCCGCGTGATGCTTCCACTAGGGGTCCAACACCAAATGATGGTGGTAGATGCAATAACTATTGCAAATATTTATGGAATTTCATAAAGCTTGGTACAGCCTAATATTTCATTAGATCGTAGACACAGAATGAAGGTAGGCTACATTAATTGAGTCAATTTCAGAAATTCAGTTTTCTTCGTGTAGCTCTTTACTCGTAGGTAGCAGCATCTTAAATTTTTGTTTATATTGGTTTATAAATTTTAATTAAATTTGAAAAAAAAAATCAGTTGATTAACTACTTACGAACTACCGATTTAATTCATATAATTTTATGTTGTGTAATTGGCCATGGCACAATAGACTCGATTATCGTTCGCATGATCACGGGTTCAATTTCATATACAGCCCTCTATCATTATTTGAGCGGCAGTCACCATGAAGTGTCTGACAAATAGTGGCGTTAGGAATCGTGAGTCTAAAAATGGATTCCATGTGAACTCGCTAAATATGATAAACTCTGCCATATCCAATTTATAGGATGCAAGGAAATTTGTTTGTTTTTCTGCTTTTTATTCTTATGTTCATGAGATTTTGCTAAAGAAAGTCTCAGATTGAAAATTGTCTTCATTGCCACATCGCTTTTGGTAATCCCCACACAAACTGGTTGTTTTCCAGAAATTCAAATTTTTATCTGCAATTACTAGTTAGTAGTTGGTAGTAGCCTTAGGTTTTGTGTAACACATTTATTAATAGTTATAATAATTTTCTTTACAAGTAGCGAAAAATCGACTAAGTAAACACGACGTTTTTTGCCGCCTCCCATTCAAATGACCTATCTAATTCTAAGCTTCATATTTTCCAGCAATTGCACTGAGTTCAGTCAAATTTCATACACATCTTACATTTGATGAACTAAGTTGTGAGAATAAAAATGGGCGTTATTGCCACATTTTCTGGTAGTTTCCATTGTCGTAAAGAAATATTAAAAAAAGACAATGATAAAAACCTTAAACCTCATCTGAAATGATAACTCAATGCTTAAACCAAATTAAAACAAACAAAATTAAAAAATCTCGTTTTCCTAAATCAGGTTAACATAATTTACGTCAATATGGTGCTAGTAAGATTCCTAACCGTACCCAAATATATTAAAGTTTCAAATTACATCTAATTAAGGTTATATGATAATAAGCGATTGTTACTTAATTATTCAAGTGCTAAGATTAATTGCGATTTAATCATTTATTATCTAAATCATGCTGGTATTTAGTAGAATTTAATTAAATTTAGAGAGTTAAAAAACTTAGTATGGTACTGACACAAACTTCCAAACGTTTAAGACCCGTTTACACAGAAGGGAAAATGTCAAATGTTTGCAAGTGATTTAAATGTCTTCTATTGTTTTCCAGCACCATTAACAGCCAGCCGTACAGTGCGAAACAAAGGAGTGAAATAAACGCTTACAAAGAATGAATTAATTTCAAGTGTACAATGATGACGGTTTGAAGTAAAAACTAAAAAAACCGCAATTATGACAAAGAAAGCGTTCATAATTTTCGGGTCTTTTGGATGAACTGCTAGTATAGCTTTTAACTTACAAATGAGTTTTTAATTGTTTTCTAAGTTGTTGTAATAACTTCCGTTGCCGGCATCAGTCAGTCACTCACTACATTTTGTCAGGCAGTCATCAAGACGAGTGTCAACACTTATCACGATAAGTGAAAAGAAACAAAGACAAAGAAAAGTGTAAATTTTCACCCACACCCATGGAAGCGTGACAGACGTTTTAGTACAACACTAGAATGTTGCTTAACTTACACTCGAGGAAATTGCATGTAAACAGTTGATTATTCTTTTTGCAAGGCAGTTATGAAGTGAATGTTTTCATATTCTGAAAATCGTTTCTAAAGTTACTAACTTATAGGGTAAACATAATCATTATCATCACATCACAGTTTTTATTTTTTTCCAAACACAGGGTGGCTTATCAATTGCGCTGCGATAAGAAATTCAAATAGCTTTTTTTAATTAATGCATTTCATTAATCATCAATTGCGCTGCGATAAGAAATTCAAATGGTTTTTTTTAATTAATGCATTTCATTAATTTTTTTTATTGTATGGAAAATTCAATTTTATTTTATATAATTAATTGGTTTTGAAAATGATAGACCGTAAATAACTTCCGTGCTTATTCACGCATATGCGACACCTGATCAAAAAAATTATTCATTGCGGCCTGAAGGGTTGAAGTCGGGATCGCCTCAATTATTATTTTAATAGACTGCTTCAGTTATTCAGTTAAATTTCTTGGTTTTGTTTTGTACATTTCTTTGCTGACATAACCACATAAAAAAAAGTCTGGTGCAGTCAGGTTAGGTGACCTTGGGCGCCAGCAAAAAGTGGAGTTTCTGGATATTAATTTGTTTGGGAATTTCCGTAGCAGCTCCACCATAAAAGATCTGGCCATGTATGCAGTTGCACCATCTTGCTGGAACCAAATGCTATTGAAACGGATACCGTCGTCGGTGCAGTTCTGGACAAATAACGCCCCCTATTGACAGTTAACTGTTACACTGTTTTTTTTCAAAGAAGTATAGCCCCACAATGCGCCTTGATGAAACTGCGCACTACACAGTAGCTCGTTCTGGGTGCAGCTCCATCTCATGGAGTACTTCTGGATTAGATTCACTTCATATGCGGCAATTCATCTTGTTTACATTACCGTTTAGATCAAATTTAGCAAATTGTTTTCTTCTTCGGCCATCTCAATCATTTTTTTTTTTGTAAAATTCCAGGCGAATAGGCAAATCAAGAGAGTTTAACTTTCTTGTAATTTGAACTTTGTACGGAAATAAGAATTATCTGTTGTAATGACCACCGGCTAACTACAGTTTGCACCGATAAGTTTCGAGTTGAAATGTTGGATTTGCCTGAGTTGACGATGCTATAGCAACAATTGTGCGGAGCTTGAAGATTCAACAACATGTTTATCCACCTCATAATGGCCCATCTAATTGGGGTAGTGCCGGCAAACTCCAGTCAAAATTCTCTTTGACCTGAAATGAAAGACTGCAAAGCATGGTACCGCTGCGCTATCCAAATCCTCTTTCCGCTAACCCCAAGCATTTATTATCAATAAATTTGGTAAAGCCTTCGTACGATGCTTCCAGATTCAGCAAATATGTCCATCCACCTCATAATGGCCCATCTAATAAAGGCAGTGTCGAACAAATCCCAGCCTAAATTCCCTTTGAACTGAAATGAAGAACTGCAAAGCATGGTACCGCTGTATGCGTGAATACTTTTCAGTGTCCCAAGCATTCTTTTCAATAAGTTTAAATGGTAATCTTCCAAATAAAAAAAGAAAAAATAAGTGAATTACTCATACAGGAATAAAGTTCGTGCGCCAACCTGTATCTTCATTTATTCGTCCAACCTTAAATCCGTCTTCTTTTTTCGAATACTTTCACAAACCCGTGCGAGGCATTCAAGTAATATTCTTTTTTCACAATTTGGCTCTGTGAAAGAAACACCAAATTCACAATACTACGATAATTGAAGCACATTCTCTATATCTTAGAGATCTTTTCGGCCTTGCGTTATCTTTGGCACTCAGTCCCTCAATTGGTCGGCAGCTTATGGGTCACTAGTATAGGTCCAAATTTCATTGCCAGTAATAATGTATTTTATAATGCTTTAGAAGCCCGAACTCATTTCGCAGCAAATTTAAAAGCGATCCTTTTTTTTCGAGAACATTTTAATGTTAGTCCGAGGATAACAATGTTCAGTGATCCTTTTGAATTATTATTATTATTACTATCAACAAGGCCTCTAATTTAAGCATCTAATCTTGGAATTCTTGGACGTAACTTTAATCAGTAGAAATTAATCCATTTGAAGTGTTAACTTTACCAACAAGACACCTAATTTTGGATTTGTTGGACGTGACTTTCATCAGCATAGATTGATCCACTTGAAGTGTTAACTCCATCTAATATCGGTTTTGTTGGATGTGACTTTCATTAGTGGAAATTGGTGGTCGTCCGAGGCGAGCTTCATCTTCAATTTGTTCTTTGAACTGCAACATCCTAAACGTTTCCCGAAAGTAGCAAAAATTCGGTGGTGTCATATTGATGTAACTTCATTGTGCAGCAAAATCACTCGTTACAAAAATCATTGAAATCACTTTTTATGGAGGTTTGTTTTGAGGGTTTTCCTCACCCCAAATGCGAAAATTCTGCCTATTAACGAAGCCATCAGGATGGAAATAGGCCTCGTCACTGAAGATGATTTTATCGGCGAAATCAACATTTTCATGTTGCCCTCCAATACCCAATAAACGAACTCCCTTCGCTGTTCATGGTCAGCTGGCTTCAGTTCCTCAGTCAATTGAACTTTGTATGCATTTGCATCTTCATGCAAATCTTTCGTCAAAATTCGCTGCATAGTGGATTTGGAGACACCAATTTGCTGAGCTCGATGTCGAATTGAGGTGGATGGAGTTTGAGCGATATCATCACGTACAGCTGCGTTGTTGTCTTTACATCACTAACAGACCCAGTTTTGGCAAATTTATCCATTAATCTCTTTACAGCTGACTCTTCTAGAGCATTGTTTTGGCCCCAAATTGATCGCAATTTGCGAACTATAGCCGCAAAATTTTACCATTTTGGTAAAACAATTTCACAGTGGGAATGCGTTGTTCATTCGTGTGGCGCTCCATTTTTACTAACCTGGTATCTTCTACTAGCACAATAACAACAATAACAATTGTTCATATGTCAAACAATGACACTTCAAATGGCGCCAATTTTAAATCTTGCGTTCTTGTTGGGACACCCTTTATAAACTGAAAGTTTTAATTTGAGAAAAAACCACTCGCACTGTTCATAGTTGTTGAGTGTAGAGAAAATTTCAATGGAAAAACGGAGAAAAAAATATATTTTATATTTCCTTTGCAAATCGGAATATGTAAATGCAAATAAAGTTGAATTTCTTAATAGGCTCAATCGAACTATTAGTACTGTACTCGAAAGAATTGCAAAATTGCACTTCAATGTTCGAAATATGGAATTTCCATTAGGTTCAATTGAAGATGCGCAATAAAATGGCCACTATGAACGTCAATAATTGTGTTCATAAATGGTTATGGCTAAAAATTTAAATTGCTGCCATTTGTGGCAACAGACATAGCACATAAATAACTATAGCCATTGTTTGTTCAACTGATCAGCTAATTTCAAAAATGTAAGTTGATAGTGAATGGTTGGGCTATAATCGAACTTCAGAAAACTGATGATCGTAATCCCTAATGTATCTTATTAACAAATATTCAAACATTACATACGATACCACCTTTAAAGTTAAATAAAAGTACTTTTTGTTTGGAGTATTTCGATATTAAGATAACATACAAATATACAAAAGTTTTGTGTTTTAAAACTACTTGTAAAACTTTTACACCGTTCGTACAATTGCAGGGCTGCAAATCAGTTAACAACCGAACAGCGTCTGAACTGAACCAAAGTATTTTTTCTCCGTAATAATTACGAAGAGTACCAAAAACTCCAAGAATCAAGAAAAAACTGTAATTATGTTCATGACAATTAAGTTTTTATATGAATGTAGTCCTGGATTTAAGTTGAGCATTTGCTAAAGAAAGTCTCAGATTGAAATTTGTCTTCATTGCCATATCGCTTTTGATAATCCCCATAAAAACTGGTTCATTTTCCGAAATTCAATGCTTCATCTGTAATTGCTAATTAGCAGTTGGCAGTAGTCTAAAGTTCTGTTTAAGACATTTATTAATAATTATAATAATTTTTTTATAAGTAGCGAAAAATCGACTAAGTAAACAGGGCGTTTTTGGTGCCTCACATTTAAATTACCTATTTAACTTCCATATTTTCTAAGTAATTGCACTAAATTCAGCCAAATTTCATACATTCATCATACATTTTATGAACTAAGTTGTGAGAATAAAAATGGGCGATATCGCACGTTTTCTGGTAGGTTCCATTGTCGTTAATTTTTTATATGAATGTAGTCCTGGGTTTATCTCATAAAATAAACCAGTACATAAATTTCCATCAAGTGAACTGACTTTCGTTTATATTCACTCAACGTCCTTTTGCTTAGGCGAAAAAACGTGCAAAATGGCAGAAATGAGGATGTAAAACGCTAGATTATTATCAACAAATGCTGTGAATTATGCTGTGAAATAACGCTTAACATTGAAGGTTTTATTTAGCATAGTCAGAGCGATCTTATTCAGATCAATTATGCACCATTTGGTCGATAACTTGTGGCCATTTTGAAGGCCATTATGCCTGTCTGATAGAATACCTTGTTCCCATTGGGTGGAAAAAACTGGGATAGTCGATTTCCCCAGTCTTCTTGTCTGAATTTTTTTTCAGCAAAATCATTTGTCATAGACAGGAACAGGAGGTAATCACCTAGTGTCACCTAGTGTCAGGCGGATGCATACGAATCTCTGGTCTGGCGTTGTTCTAATGGGACACAATTCATTTCCTGTCGGCCAAAGCTGGCCGCTCCTGGGCGATTGCTTTATCCAGACGGTTCAGTCACTGACAGTACGAGTAGACTCGTTGTTCGTTGGAACCAATAAATTTATTTTGTCCTCGTTTACCACCAGACCCATTTGTGCTGCTTCCTTCTTGATGCTTGAGAAGGCTGCAGTAACATCTCGCAGTTAATGTCTATGTTATGTGCATATGCGAGTAACTTATGGGAATAAACAACTATCTCTTTATTTCACGCAGCTGTTGCTAAGTCTACATATTCAATTTCTCCAATTCCTTGCACTATTGGTCGATTATAACGATGATAATCACACAATAATGCGCGAAAAGTGCCCACGTTTGAATTATCACTTTTGTAGTAAGTTAACTATTTTTACGCGTTGTTTGCTTGTTGAACTATCCATATTCGTAAATGGCACTTTAAATGATAGGCATTTATTTAACAGCTGATAGCCTTGCCAGACCGGCGTTTTTGAAACCTATAACTGGATAACCCTGTATTGTTATTTTAACATTAACCTTTTTGTGTTCTGCTTTGCAAATGCTATAATTCTAAAGTGATCAAATAATTCCAAGCTCATCCAATGTCAAAGGTCACTAGGTTACTGGTTTAATATTAACATCTAGCGTTGTATCTCTAACTGTACTTGAACTAATCTACGACAGAACCAAATGGACGTTACCATATTCATATGCACGTACACTCGTGTACACACGTTCAGCATCCTCTTTGACATGTGATTTAAAGTACCAGCAGCAGCCGCAGCAGCAACAGCAACTGGGAAATGCGCAAACAACAGAAATTGCAACGGGAGCAACATAAAGTTGTTTCACTCTTTCCCCAGTGCCAGCAGCAATTCATTGCTCCGTAGGTGAATGAATTTCTATTGCAATCAATGCCGTCGAATCTTCTGTTCCATCATTCAATGGCAATTTGTGTGAGGACGTACTCGTATGGATTGGTCGATGGGTCGTATGTCTGGATGCCATCCATCCATGTTGGTACTCTATTGGGAATATCACTACCACGTACATACTTACTTGTGCAAACTGACGATGATGTCAAGATGCAGGTCGCCCGTCCGTCGTCTGCATAGTGACTATGCTAGATTTGCCATACAAGTCGATCGTTAAAATAGTGACAATTTGTAGTCCAATTATTTCAAATGCAAACAAGTCTCACAAGCTGAAATTCGTTCGCAATTATTTTCGGAAGATAGGAAAATTTAGGACAAACATATTTTCAATTGTTCTATTATTAAACAGTCAAAGCAAATAATTTTATGGCCTCTTTCTACAGTTTGTTGCCGTGAAATTTAGAGGCATTAGCCAGCACGCACTCGTTGAACCCATCGAGGCCTTTTGACATTAAATAAGCAACTTTGGCCAATGCCTGCCATGAAGGTTCCTTTTCATTGTATTTTCAGATTTACTACTGTATTCCGTTGTAATGAGTCACTGTTAACTATCAAATGTAATTACAAATCTTCCACGTCAGATTGTAGGCTTCTGCGTACGTACACATTTCGGAGTTTCCATTTGAAAGGCTTGGAAATATTTGAAGGCGAAATAACAAAAGAGTGGTGATTTAATGGAAAATTTCCAGTAAATACGAGTATTTGCTTCACCTCTGGAATCATAGATGACGGTTAAGGCTTTTACATAGTAATCGCTACAGTGAGTACTGTAGGTTTGTGTGTTTAGTCTGAAAGTTTGAAGAACGTACTAAACATAAACACATTTTGAGAAATTTTAAGCGTTATACTCTAGAAGTTGACAACAGGGGGCCACCTGAAAGTGCCGTTCATAACTGCGGTAAATACAAATAGTCCATACTGATAATCTGACTTAGACTTTGCGTTGGTATGCGGAATATCAGAATGGAATGAATCGCTTTTGTCTTACTGAATATTGTTCAGAATTAAGGAATAATAAAAGCAACAAAGTTATAACTTACTGAAGACTTCCGTTCAGAAATTATTGTAACACCACTCATTCTAGCTAAACCAGGAATGCGCGGGAGGAATCCGAAGGGGTGTGGCTATACAGTCTATTTTCATTCTTAAGGCTGAGTTTACTAAACGTCTGAAGCATGCACTGAATTTAGTGCAGCTGGAGGAAAGATAAACCGATTAACATGGGGGGCAAAATTAAGCGTTTTGTATGGGAGGTCCCTTATATTTGCATATAAGGGACATTTGTATAACACCGCATTGCACAACTCGCGATGGGATAGGGCTCTCTTATGCAAAAAGGCATTACCCGTCAGTTAGAAACCAAGACAGAGGTTAAAACCAAAATCAGGGTTTCTCCCAACGAACCTAGCGTCTGACAAAAAACTAAATGAGGCACGTCCATTATGACTCTCTTCCAAAATACATCTTTGCGGGTCCACCAGAAGTTGTTACATAACAGGCCGAGTATAAACATCAACTTATGACAGTCACCTTTTGGGCGCCTTCGATCATATGCAGCTACTTGAAATTTAAACCAAATTTGAAGACAGATAATATTAAGCTTCTTAAAAATTAACTAAATTTTACGTTGCACTAATAATTTCTTGATATGTTTCTTTAAAATAGTCTGCTCGATTACACATAAAATATGCATCAGCTCTGTCATGGTGGTTAGATCACGCTACTATCATGAATTTGACAGTTGTTTCGAACTCAGACACAACCATCTATCGATCTATGTAAATCTATGAAAAATGTGATTTTTTAATTGTAGGCTTTTGAAAAATCGAATCAAATACTAAAATTTGCATCATATATTAAAATTTTTTATTGAATTCGATAAAGTAGTCTTTCCTATTTAATTTTTAAAGATAATTTCATGTAAATGTTGTCCTTGCTCCATCTCAAAATGTCCATTCGAAGGGTTCAAATTTTCGTCACTTTTTCGAGCATTTCGGCCTGTATTCCACGAATAACGCGTGTTGTGTTACCCTGTAAGGCTTCAATAGCGTTCGGCTTGTTCACATAGACTAACGACTTTACATAACCCCACAAGAAATAATCAAGAGGCGTTGCATCGCAAGATCTTGGGAGCCACCTCACAGGGCCAAATCGAGAGATAAGCTGCATCCATATCCATTGTTTCACGAGGACTGTCCCATGTTGCACCATCCTAATGAAATCACATGTCATCCAAGTTCAACTCAGCCAATTGGAGCAAAAAAAAAACAAATTCCTTGTGGCGACGAATTGACATTTCACGATCGTCATTAACACTGGTCGCTACGGCTGCAATATTTTCTTCGGTACGCACTCTACGCATGCGAGTCGATGATTTTATGTCCAATAAAGTAAATTCAGTGCAAAAATTTGCAGCAGGTTGATTATGACGACCATAAAATGGTCGTATCGAACAATGCACATTTGTCACAGAGCACGAATTTTGACAATAAATTTTAACGGTTTGCAATCGTTGTTCTTTCCATGATGAAATGGCAGAATGTACTGTACACTTTTCACTTTGACAGAGTACATTTGGACGCCATTACCAACCAGTGCTCCAAACCTAAAAAACTTAAATTTTAAAAATCACCCTGTGTGACCTTTTTCATCCATTTGTGTATCAGATTTCTTACTTCACATCCTTTTCGGAACTCTCTTCGAATGGTTTCAATTCACTACGAATGAATTTTTGGAGAATTCATTCAATAGCTTTTGATTTGCTCGGATTTGTTTTCTGTTTCTTTTTAGCACAGCAGGTTCAAAATTTTATATCTCAAAACTGGACAGAAAAAAAAAATAAAGGTCGCACTACTTTTTTCTTTGTTCGATTCCATAGAACTTCAATTTTTAACTGAATTTATTCAGAATTGATTGTTGGTGTTAAGATTTTCTCTTCCACCAAATTTATAGCCTCCAGAATTAATTTTTTTTTGTCAGCACCCGTTCTTTTAATCTTTGAGCTTAGCCAATTCAATTAATCATTTAATTTGTCAGTTTGGATTGGATTTGGATTGAGTTTTGCATATCAAATCCATATTGGCACTTAAAAGAAGACAAAAATTTCGAATAAAGGTCGTGCGATATTTCTTTTTTCGATTTTTTTTTATTTTATTATTCGTTTAGCTGTTAATAATTATTGTTTAATTACTTATTTATTTTTTAATATCCACTGTGACGAAAATCGTTGTCTCGAAAAAACGGGAAATGTATTCAGCACTGGAGAAGCGTCGATATTTTTTTTGTCAAATAAAAACCGCGGAAGTTTTTTTCCTGTTAAGGATATATATTGATGTAATATGCAAAATGTGTATATGCAGATGTGCTTCGTTGAAATGTGTTAAGCGTCGCATGCGAAAATTTTTACGATGTCCCGTTTTTTCGTGTTCCCTTACTATGGGACCTGTCGACTGAGTCTAACAATGGAATGTGAGAAACTTTCCCATATTTCAATCATGGGAACTGCGGCAATCCCGCCTTCCATATCTTCTATATCGACTCCTACATAGCAATTTTGACAATCCCTCTAAACGGGGCTTTTAAATGACCAATACTCGGTACATTTTGGTTAGAATGTGTAAGCTCCGGCTGGGTTGAACTTATAGTTTTGTCCCCGCCTACTAACTTTTTTTTTTATTTTCTTGTAGACATAATTAAATTATATTCTTTTCTATTTAATTGTTGCATTTTATGCAATATCGCATAACTAGTTAACACTTCGTATTTTCATCTTATGTTGGTCAAATGTTTAAATCTCTCTGAGTCCAGGACCTTCGTCGACTTAAATGCATCATTACCTTCATCCCTTGATTTTGATCAAACGTACAAAATGTTATTAGAATTTTCAAATCTCCCGTCAACAGTAATCCAAATTTATTGATCTTGAAGCATGTAGGATGTTTTGTATGTCCGGAAGGCGCATCAAATATTTCGAATGAAAAAGCATTGATTTTATTTAATATGAGTTATCTGTGGCCTTTCTCAATTGAACTGAACAGATGTTTTACGTCCACAACTAAATACACAAATACTAACTATTTTTACGTAATTACAAGTTCAATTTAAAAATGTTTAATATCCACAATTGACTTACGACGTATTTCCTATATCTTCATCGAACTTTGAAGTACGTACATGTGTTTGTATGTGCTCGTACATGTTACCAGAACATTCATTTGTATCTACTTAATCAGTATTGCCTCTTCTAGTGAATTATTCGTATGATTGCTTATTAAAAGTTATTAACTTTCAAATCGTATTTTCATCTCAAGCCCAATTGCAGACTTCATCAGTCGACAGTGAAACAACACAGCGTAGACTCTGGAGGCCGTATTAGGATTCAATTGAAGAGGCAACAATAGAAATGTGGACGTGCTGCCTACAAACTACTCGTACAAACATACGTCTGTCCATTCATAGATGATGAAATCAACAACAATTTTTGAAATTTAATAATACCCAAGTACCCTGCCATTCGCCCAGTAATTCATTTTGTTTAATAGTAATATAAAGAAGAGTGGATGGATATGCTGAATGTGATCATAGTATTAACTAAAGCAAATTAAATTTATACAATGTCTTCATTTTCTTCTGGAAAGTAAATACAATCTAGGTATTGCATTTAATTATGGGTAATCTTCCGTTACTAATGAAATGCTTTCAGAAATTGACGGTCCTATTAAATGAGATTTGTTCCAACTTGGTAATTTAATTAAACAAACGCTTTTTTGCATCCCACTAATGGGATACACAGAACTTCTTGCATTCAATGAGCTAATGCGCTTTTTACTTTTAAGATCACTGTAAAATCTATTTAAAATGTGAAGTTATAAACAGGGATTCAGATTTGCGAAATATTTCCATTCCCGCTTGGAGTATGTATACAGGGTGGGCCATATGAGTGTTGGCGATTTAATTCTTCAATTTCTCGGTAACGCGCGGCGCGGGGTGGCGGGGGATATGTTGTTCGCTGCGGCGCTTCCTGGAAATTTAGTCGCCATGGAGCCGTACACGGGAGTGCAGCGTGCATTTTGTGTCCGAGCGTATTATGAAGACAATAAATCAGTGATTACTGCACGACGTTTGTATCGGCATGAACACGGCTTACACGATTTAAGTGAAGTTCCAAGCGCCAATGTGATACGAGACCAATTCCCGACGCTTGCATGAACGTCCACTTCACAGCCCTAAGCTTGTCGTGTGGGCTGGGATAACGTCAACCGGTATTATTGGACCATACTTTTTTGAGGACGAAAGAGGGCATGCGATGACGGTTAGAGCGAACAATTATTGCAACATGCTAGCAGAGTTTTTGGTGCCAGCTTTGCAAGAACTTCAAGGCAATACCTCGAGGATGTGGTTTCAACAGGATGGGGCCACATGTCATACGGCTAGGGTATCCATAGAGCTGCTGAAAAATGTTTTTCCTGGAAAACTCATTTCGAAAAGATCTCTCTTCATGCGATTATTTTCTATGGAGCTACCTCAAATCGGTAGTCTACGAGAATAATCCGACCAATTCAGAGCAGTTTAAGAGGAACGTTATTCAGGAAAGTAACAAAATAACGAGAACAACTTTTCAACGAGTTTTCCAAAATTTGCGACTTCGGTTCCAAGAGTGCCAAGCAGCCGAGGGAAGCCATTTGGACAACATTATTTTTAAGTCTTAAAAATTTTTTTATTTTTTTTATGTTTCCTAGTTTTTTTAATTGAATATTTAAACCGCCAACACCCTTATGGCCCACCCTGTATATATATATATTCATTTTTCCGCCTTCCGATCCGTTTTGGGTTGGTAGACACGATAACATAAATATAAATATTCGTGAAAGTTCTTAAAAATTGGCACAGCGTAATATTCTTCCAGATCATAGCCCGGAATTGTGGGCCGCAATAAAATAAGTTTAGTTCAACTGTATTGCTTTTTAATTCTTGTTAGTATTTGGAAAGATTGATCGATTAGCTGCTCTCCATCCGATATCTGGGATACAAATTATCGATTCAACCTAAATGTTCCTTGCCTAATGTCTTTCAAGCACCTACACCGAGTTCACTTAAATTTAG